>SSSI01007556.1:0-20964 GCA_004796505.1 Oryzaephilus surinamensis | reverse complement strand
TATTTATTAATTATGTTATATGGTTTTTGTGTGTTTTATATATTTTTTTATGTATTATGTATAATTTGTTATAAATAGGACAACTTTTTGTGTCCCATCTCCCATCTTGCCCCGTCTTCCCCTATACTTAATTAATCGTTATTTTTTAGCAGCTTTTTTATGTTGTTGTAAATATTTTTTTATTCAAATAAATATATTCGCATAATCAAAACAAATGTATAGTTTATTTTCTCGTTTAATATTTAAAATATGTATGTATTAAAAAAGGGCTATAAATGTATAATATTTAATTAAATGAAGAAGTTATGAATGAGCAAAAGGGGGTGTATATTTTCATTGGATTTCATTGAATTTGGAGTATATTATTTATGTTGATACGAATTTATGAATAATAGAAATTTTTTCAAGGGAATGAAAATACATATTATTTAAGAATATTTGAGAAATAGTCCTAAATTATTGAATGAAACGAATTTATAAAATTACGTGCTTATATTTCTATTTTATTGTTTTAGTTACAGTTATTTGAATTATTTATCGAATTAAATTTTTATTTCAAAATTTCAAATTATTTTATGTACCTACAAATAAATTTGTTTTGTACATTATTTAATTTGAATCAATACAAATTAGAGAAAACTACGTAGGTACGTTCATTTTCCAGTTAAATTTTAAAAAATTCGTAAATTCATTAAATTAGTGCATAACTAAAAAATAAGTAAAATAACAAAAAAAAAAACTAAAAATAAATGTTTTGGATTTTACAGGATTAGCTAAATTACAATTTAAGGGTTATATTTTATATCATAGTTTTGTGAGTTCCATGAAAACGAAATTTAACTAATTAAAACATACTATTTTATTATTTTTTTAATTTATTTTGTAATTAACGAATATTAGTTTCATTAAATTATCTCTTTTGTATAGTAAAAATTTATTTAGTACATACGCTCATTAATTTTGTTTAAAATTTATATGTTTTACCATTCTGTAGTTTTAAAAACCTTAATCGCATTACCGCACTATGTATTTGCAAAACATAAAAAAATTGCCACAATAAATTTCCATTTTCAAAATACTGGATCATAAACAATTTTATAATTTAATATAAATTATTATAAATAATAAGACGGTTAAAAACAAATATTTGCTAATAAACAAAATATACCTAATATAAACTTAAAAAATAGTAGTAACATTATTATTTATCATTTCATTGCAAACTATTTTTAATAATGTTGTTAAAAACTGAACTAGTAGTTAACCACTAAAATATAAAGTTAAATTAACATAAAAATATTTATTAATAATAATTTAACCATGAAACGGAAATTTTAAATGTAGCGCATTTCTCTGAACCAGTGCCGCCAACCTTACCACTATACAACCTGTATCAAAAATTTAAGGTTATTATCCATCCAGTAAATTGCAGCGTTTATTTATTGGGCCCCCTTTATCGGTAAGATAATTGTTTTTTTAATAAAATTTTACGTAACACCAATAAATTGTAATGAGATTCGTGTAAAGTGGGCATCAAATAACCTTTTTTGTTTTATCTCCCTCTTTATACATACAATATATACATATAATACCAGATATATACATATATATAGTGAATTGTTCTCGTGTAGATACTGCTACTGCTGCTGTTTGCTGCCAGGCCGCTATAGAGCTATACGAACAGCATCGTCGTCGTCGTCGTCGACGTTTTGATTGGAAACCGTGGCGCACAGAAACGAAAACGCGTGTGCTGTTTGGTTCGCATGTTGGGCCCTCCGAGTATACATGTATTTATCTGGCATAGAGAAAGTATAGTGGTTTTCCTTTTTAGTGCTTAACAGAAGCAAGAAGGGTGTATAGTGTGCGAAGGGTAGACACACCCCATAAATCCACATCGACAATCCCGAAATAATAAAGTATAAAATGTGATTTTGTGTGTGTGTGAAATTGCGACAAATTAATATAACGACGAAAACAATTTTCTAACAATAAATTAACGTCCCAACGAACTGGGGGCTACAGGCGAAACAGTATTTCTTGAAAACAATATCATAAGTGACAGAGTGTGTGCAAAAGTGCATTTCGAAAAACCAGCCACCGATTAATCGGCTTGCGTTCTTTCATTATTTTTTTGCTTGTAATTAATGGAAACGGGTCGTTTACGGCCCGAATCGCCGGGTAAATACAAAACCATTCAAGCTGGAACTCATGGAATTAGAAAATATAGTTGCAAATACAGTTTATTTAAAAGCGAGAGAGGGTAAGTTTTGTTAATTATCCCGTATTAATGAAATTTTTCGCTGTAAAGGTTAAGGTTACTACGAAGATGTTGTTTTTGTTGTTGTTTTAGGTGGTTCCGATAGTAATAAGGGAAAAAGTAAAAAGTGGAGGAAGATATTACAATTTCCGCACATCTCACAATGTATCGAACTTATCAACAAAATAGGTAAATGCGTGTTTTGCTTGCAATTTCCTATTTTTTTTTTTTGTTTCTCCTCCATTCATTTTTACACTTTCTAGTTTTTACTGGTTGATTGATTGTGCCCTTAAAGTTTCTTCCCCAACGCGGTTCGATTTTTTCCTTTCGAGTGATTTTTACGATCATGATGGCCACTTTTACTTGAACTTGAAATATATATGTTCGAATTGATTTTATGTGTGTTCGACAAATAATATATTAATGAAGTTTAAAAGTTCATAACCAGTGTAACATTGTCTTGTTTATTTACTTAACTTGATAAAACATAAACACACTACATGCACCATTCATAAAATTTTTTCCAACGAATTACTCATTTATTAAATATTAGCGAATTCACCAAAAAAATTTAGTTTTTAATGAGAATTTAGAACACGAAGCTAATTAATTAAAGCGTGCCTTTTAAAAATGCATTTTAGAAAGTAACGTATTGTTTTGGAATAACATTTTAGTTTACAAAAAAAAATATGTAACTTTAACTAAACTCGTGTATTGTGTAAGCTACACTTTATAATTTTAACTTGAATATTAATGTATAAATCTTGCGAAATTACCAACGAATTAATTACCAAGTTACCGAAAAAAAAATAAACGCGTCGAAAATTTATTGCTAAATATTTTGTAAATATTTCTTTAAAGTGTTTTAGTTTAAAAGGAAGTATATTCCCACAATATTTATCAATAGAAATTTGGAAAATTGTATTTTTCATTAATTTTATTTCAAGGTTTACGTTGTACAAAATTTGTTTTTGCAGTATTTGTTTTAAATAGTGTTCACGAAAAAAAAATTAATATATATAAAAATATTGACCTCCTTTAAAAAAGACGTTGACTATGATTGATATGAGTGAAACCAATCTTTTTTTTACATGACTAAAATGAAATGAATCTGTGACATCCAATGGTTGGTTTTTCTTTTTTTCATTAATATTAATTACTCATACATATACATATACGTTTATAAACAAAATAGATTTTTATCTTAAAAATTACAATTGCAAATATCACTTGAACATAATTACATAATTATGTAATTGTTACATCAAAGCCTCGAAAATATAATGATGTGTGATGAGAAAAACAGGGATTTTAATTTATGTGGAAATAGTTTGTTGACCCTCAATTTTACAATCTAGATAGTTAATTATTTATGTTGGCCTATTTTTCATTTTATTATTGAATTTTGGGGTAACACTGAAAATTATTTAGTGTGCTGTTAATTTTTGACAGCTTTTATAATAAAACACCGCTAAAATAAAAATACCACTTACTTATTTGCATTCAATTTAACGAAATACCGTCTTTATGGCATTGAAACTTAATAAGAAGTGATTAAAATTTAAGTTTAATTATTATTCATATAAAGAAAAATTAAAATCCTTTGTTGAAATAATAATAGTTAAATTTTTATAGTTGGCCATTATTTGATGTCATTTTCTCAGGGCTTACTCTGATCGACAATTAAAATTAAAAATGCATATTTTATAGGAGTATAATTTATTGAAACCGGACATTGCAAATTACAATATGGTTTGTAAAATCCAAGTTAAACTATTTTTTACGTCACAAATATACATAGGTAGTTATTATTTAATAATAATTATATTTTAAATTATATACTTGTTTTTGTAGTGGTTTTGTGATAAATTTTGTTATCAAATTAGCGAAACGGCTAGTCGTTGAATGATAAAAGTGTATTTTCTTTTTCCTTATTTATAACAAAATGCGGATGTTTTTTTTTGTACCAATTAATCAAAAACAACTAGATCAAAAATTTCATTTTTAAAATTGTAAGATAGTGCCGGATAGTGCCATCTAGTTTTGCTACTATATTTCGATGTAAATTATGAAAATTCAATTCATGCAATAATTATTTGTGAAAAGAAGCCGAGTTATAATCTTTTAACTGCAATTGTCTTGTGGTATTTTTTAAAACATGTATAATAAATATGTAATATATGGAAAGTATATTATTATTTATTCCACGAACTTGTTTGTTTACTATTATTACATAGTTTATTACCATCCCATTTCAGTGTGGATAACCATTTAAGCTTTCTCCTACATAGGCATTATTGCGATCCATTTAATTTACGCAACTGAAAATTGTGTACCAACACAAACAGTGTAGAATCCATTTTCTTAGATTGATTAAACGTGTTAGAAATAATTATGTGTAAAGTAGAAAATTATGTTCAAAAAAAATTTTTAAATATAACCTTAAATTTTTGCAATAGTTTCATTATATGTTCAATGTCACATGACCAATTACGTAAGAACAAATCGAATAATTGTGAGTCAAAATGGAAACTATGTTTATATTTATAAAAATTTGTAAATGAGAAGATTTCAAATAAAAATTTAACTTGAAAAAAGATAATTATGAAAATGTTCATAAATGACGTCTTCGATTATATGAAGAAATCATAAGGTATACTTGATGAAATACGTAAACTTCTTATTTTTGATCTTCATACAAAAATGTAGATAATAACATATGTCGCTGATTTATTCTAAAATTTATCATGTGACATTTAAGATTCGCCGATTCAACTGTATTATATAAAATTTATGTAAATTTAAAACATTATTTTAAATATGTATTTATTAGTATTGAACAGAAATCGTCTGGAGGTTGAACTTAAATTTATATATGTATATGTATATGAAAAAATGAGATGTTTATGTTTTTATTAGATATGTATAGTTTATGATTTCTCTTGAATTTGATGAGATCATTCGAATAAACTGAAGAAAAATTTTTATAACAGAAAATAAATGATTAAGTCATGCTCATAACATTTTCATATATATATTTTTTTTTATTATTTGCAGATCTTCGTTACGAGTACGTGGTCGATCAACAGCCAATTGGAAAATTATTATTTGATCAGTGGTGTGAAGTGAAAGGACCAAAATATGAACGTTGTGTAAAATTTTTAGATGCAGCCAAACGATATGAAGTGGAAACTGATGAACAACGTATGGAATTGGCCAATAAAATTAAAAAAGACTTTATGTGCGACACAGATGAGGGTGGCGGAAATATATTATGTCTTCCTGAAATGGGACTTGTATTACCCACTAGTGATAAATTGACAAATGGACACAAGGACCTATTTGCGCCATGTGTACAAGCTGTAAAACAATGTTTAGCTGGTGAACCATTTAAAGAATTTGCCAAATCTATGTATTTTCATCGTTATTTGCAATGGAAATGGTTAGAAGCACAACCAATTACATATAAAACGTTTAGAATGTATCGTGTGTTGGGAAAAGGTGGATTTGGGGAGGTTTGCGCCTGTCAGGCAAGTATAGAAAACTGTTTTTTTACTCTAAGCTTTTATTTTTATTCTAACGCGCATGTACGACTTTAATTTTTAAATTTGATCTTAAAGATATTTAGTCAATTCTTCATTTTATGTACTAACTTGCCAAAAAAAATCAATGGAAACTAATCACAATTCATTAGAAACTGATTTTATTAAAAATTCATTTTTAAATAAATACAAAATTGTAGTGGCAATTTTTAATGTCAAACCTAATCAATTACAGATTGTAACATTCAACTTGAACTAAGTTCAATGACTAAAATAATGGTGTTAGTTTAGACAATGTTAACAAGGGGATCTAAAAATACACAAACTTTTCTTTATCTAACTAACTATACCTTCTTTTCATTTACAATACCTAAACAAAATGAAGACACAACCCACACGAAGATTTTATATATGTTTGCGTTTGATAAAAAAATCCTGTCGTTTAGATTAAAACCCAATATTTGAGAAAAAACGACAAAACGTTCTTGTTGGAAATGTAATAAAAATTTTAATAATCACTTGAGTCTGTTGATTAATTTTTTCATTCGTGTCTAATATTATTTTTTGATAAAAAATATTATTTTAAATAATAATTATAAATTGACCTGACTTGAAATTTAATCGAAACATTTGAATAAATATTGAAACATTATTGTAATTATTCAAAATGTACAAATGATTGGAATATTTTATTCAATTCGATTTTAATTCATATATGGTTATAATATGAAACCGAAAAAAAAATACATTGATAGGTCAGGTCAACAATTTTATTATTGTCTCTTCATGTAAAAATGTTTTTAATCATAAAAGTAAATATAAATGTTCATGTTTGTCTACATAACGATGTAAATTTATATAATTTAATGAATGAATATTTGAAACGAAACACAAATTGTACAAGTACTTGGTTTTGCTGTAATAAAAAACAATATTGATGGAAAAAAATGGTTAATGCATTGAAGAGCGTCTAAAAAGCTTAAATTCTAATTATTATATCATTCGTTGATAATAATTGGTTCCATAATGGAAAAGTCCTTCATTTAATGCTAACTCTTCTGGCGATGTAATCAAACATAAAGTTTGGACAGATATATATTTAGACAGACATTCATTTAACAGCCCCTTGATAAGTTCTATACATGTTCTTTATTAGTGAAAGTGAAGGGGAAAAAGTTTAATAATAAGTTGATAATTTATTATTTTCATATTTTTCAATTAATTACATATGAAATCATGATTCAGTTTCTTTTTAGTATGTTGTTAATTGTTATGTTATGTTTTTTTTCTGTTTGTAGGTTCGTGCTACAGGTAAAATGTACGCATGCAAAAAATTGGAAAAGAAACGCATAAAAAAACGTAAAGGTGAAGCAATGGTATTGATTGAAAAGCAAATATTACAAAAAATTAATTCGCGTTTTGTGGTGAATTTAGCGTACGCTTATGAAACAAAAGACGCTTTATGTTTAGTGCTTACAATAATGAACGGTGGCGATTTAAAATTTCATATCTACAATATGGGTGGTGAGCCCGGTTTAGATATTAATAGGGCTAGATTTTATGGTGCGGAAGTGGTATGTGGATTAGACCACCTACATCAAATGGTAAGTCCTTTAGATGTCTCTTATACTTAGATAATTATACATATATATGTACATATGTATATATGTATGTATTACATTTTATTTTTACATAAAAAACTATGTTATCATTTAGTATTATAGATAATATTTATTTTTAGAGTGAAACACAGGATGTAATAATAATAATATAAAATGATGGTTTTATTATAGTACTTTAAGGTGGTACGATTATAATAAAATTGAAAATATGAAACAATACTCAATTGATATTCGGATTAAAATGAAAGACTTAATTCAATTGAAGTCTTTTTTACACAGCTAAAATAGTTTTATTTATAGAATTTATTTTAAAGATTTTTAGAAGTGATTTTCGAAATTCGTAAAATATAAGCTATGAGAAGAAGTGAAATTGACATTTCACTTCTGACATTCAACTTTTGACATATTTTAGCTTTGTAAATGAGGATTCTCTGAAATTTGGTAAAATCAACAAAATTGTTATTTAAAAACGAACAAAATTTAGCACTCATTATTAAAAATTTCAAATATTGTACATATTGAATTATTACTTTTTCTGTTCTCCGGCCGGAAAGCGGCAACTTTCGGCCCGCTGCGCTAAACGAAATTGCCGTTTAGCCGTTTTCCGGCTAAGTCGAACAGAAAAATAGTATACACGCCTTGGCCAGTAAATAAGAAAGCCTCAGATCACATGTTCGCCGACCTCGGCTTCGCCTCGGCCAACAATTACATATAATCTGAGACATTTCTTATTTTACTGCCCTAGGCTTGTAATATACTATTAATTTTAGTAATATAAACGAACCACCTTAACTAAAGGCTCTGTATTTTAGTGATTTTTTGTTTAATTATGAAAATCTAGATCTCCTAGGGTATATTTTAACTAGTAAAAGCAAAAATAGAGATCAAATATGTACTTTATATGATTGGATTTGCAGTTTTATTATTTATTTTATGTTATACAGTTAAAATTGCGCTTTATAATGAAATTTCTAGTGGTTGTTAAGGATTTTATATAATCATAAAAAGTAGGTATATTCGCAATTCACTTGCGCTTCTAGTTTAGAAAATTTGCCAAATTCAACTTGAAATTTTTTATTCTTCATCATCTATATAAGAACAATATGAATTATGTATTTTTCTTTTGCATTTAACATTTTGACAATATTTTCTTTAAACATAACGAAATTGAAATTATATAACATATGTACGTATATGAAAAAAGAAAAAATATATAAAATTCCTTTTAATTTGAAAGCAAATTGAATTTTATACAGAAACCAATTTTTGTTTTACCGGTGATGTATATTTTTTTTATTTGTATACATTTGTTATTTAAATAAGCTCTCGCACATGCAAAAATAAATGGTAATTACTTTTCTATTTAATTACAGTTTCCAATTTTCAAATATTTTAACATTTTGAATTAATTTCGAATTGATAAGTTAAATGTGGTGAATGAATTTTAAAATGTCGTAAAAAATTTGAATTAATAAAAAATCGATTTTTGGAACATTAATAATACAGGTTGAATGTTTAATGCATATTTTAAAGTTAGTTCGAAATTCAAAAACAAAAATTCAATTACATACTTAAACATTTTTTTAAACTTATTCCCAATTCGCAACAATTTACTGAAATTGTGTTTAGTTAAAATTTGTAATTATTCTAAAAATACTAACTATACACAAATGAGCGTAAACTAGTTTTTCTAATATGTCAATAGAGCAGTGAAAATTTTCAATAAAAACCGAATTTAAATTGAAAAACCATTTTTTTGTTTACAACGCAATAGAAAATCTATCTGGCAATATGCGTATATTCTGTAATTGTCACATGCAAAAGGCACAATTCCACGTCATTTATATATGTTTGTTTTGCAATGTGTAAATAATTAAATCTCACCTCACATGTTACCTGAAAACATGTGTATTTTGTAAATGTAAACCATTTCAATGTCAATAAATGGTGGTTTTCTCTATTTCACTGATTTAATATTATTGTTCGGAAAGAAAAAAACTTAATGAAAATCAACAAACTTCATGTTTAAAGATAAAAAAATTGTACAAATAAACCAGCCAAAGATACGTATAGGTAGTTTAATAAAATATAAATGTCAATGATTTGGTAAATAAACTATTTAAAAATCAAAGCTGATATTTCACAGAAATACCTTAAATTAATAAACAATATTATAAATTTAACTTGATTGTAAATTGAAATTTCATTTTTTTTCGTAATACATACGAATCGTATTTATTTTTATGAATAAAAATTTCAGCAATTAATTACGTATTGTATATAGACAAACCATGTAATGAAAATTGTTATATAGATAACATGGAATTTTGTAAATTATATATTATAACAGACAGTTATTAGTTTACTTTATTGAAAATTGATTTATTTATAAGTTTTGAAATATTTTTCGACATTAATAATATTTTTTCCAGTACTGATAAAATGCTATAAATTTATCGATAAAATATTAATAACAAGTTGTTTTTTCCTTATAATTTTTAGTGATAAAATTGCCATCTATTTCATAATTTTATGCATATATAGGTATAACTATATACATACATCCAATGTGAAGTGAATAATGAATTCAACCAGAACCAACCCTATAGGCTAGACCTTTTTTTAACCATAATAATAAAGTTGAAAAAGTTTCCTGTCTTTTTTTTAGTACATCTATTATTTATCTGTATATTTGATCTTTTAATATTTTTATGAAACTTTTAACAAAAATGTCTTCTGAAATGTTTTCCTTATACATTTTTATGGTGAGCCAGTTTATAACTATTGATATTTCTATTTATGGCCAATGAAATAAAACGTGAAAAGAAAAATCGTAACTAATAAAAATGTGTTTCATAAAAGTTAAAAACAGGAACGATTTTATTTAAAAAAAAAATGTCAATTTCCGTGATGTTAATACAAAAATATCGAAAATAAAACATTTGTAAACAAAAACTAATCCATCGATGAGGCACTAATTTTCAAAGTTAATTCGTAAACAAATTAATCTTCTTTCAAACGATTTAAATTGAAAAAAACTAGTATACTCTATTCAGATAGGGAAGAAAAATCGTCCATCTTGAATTATGTCATTTTTCAAAATATTAAATAATCCAATGATTGTATACATTTGAAACAATGCACCTTCTAACTATATATACACTTCTTTCGCTATATCTTTGATGCTACATCACAAATATAAACGTATTTCGTGAACAATTCGTCATTTTTATGAATTTCTGCAAACATGTGACTAGCGCATACCTTTTACATTCGAGTTAAACTTGAGAAATTCGTATTAATTAATGAAGATAGTTTCTTTTTGACTGACAAATATTGGATTAGTTCGTACAATTACAATTTGTGACGTAGTATCAAAGATATAGCGAAATTACTATACTTCCTTACTTTCCTTTCGATTCGACCAATAAAATTACAAAAATTAAATCACTTGAAAGCTGACCAATCACACATTTTTCTTCCCTATCTGAATAGAGCTGGGACTGATGTTATATTTTTATGTAAAATTTCAGGGCATTGTATATAGAGACTGTAAACCAGAGAATATTCTTCTTGACGATGCTGGCCACGTTCGGATCTCAGATTTAGGTTTAGCTGTAGATATACCGGAAGGTGAATCAGTTAGAGGACGGGTTGGAACTGTTGGTTATATGGGTAAAATTGAAAAAAATCCATAAAAAATCAAACTCGTTTTGTAAATCAATGATTTTTTTTGTTTTTAGCACCTGAAGTAATTGACAACGAACGGTATACATTCAGTCCGGATTGGTTTAGTTTCGGTTGTTTATTATATGAAATGATAGAAGGCCAAGCACCATTTCGGGCACGAAAAGAAAAAGTGAAACGTGAAGAGGTCGATCGTCGTGTCAAATCTGATCAAGAGAAATATTCGAATAAATTTAGTGAAGATGCCAAATCATTGTGCCAACAATTATTAGCCAAAAGTCCATCACAACGATTAGGTGGAAAAGCTGGACGGTGTGGGGCGACATCTGTGAAACAGCATAATTTTTTTCAAACCGTTAATTGGCGACGATTAGAAGCTGGTATGGTGGATCCACCATTTGTACCTGATGTAATTAAATAATTTTTTCTTTGAAATTTTCTTTCATATTTTATTGTTTATAATGTTTTTTCTTTTTTGATTTTACAGCCACATGCTGTGTACGCAAAAGACGTCCTAGACATTGAACAATTTTCCACTGTAAAAGGGGTCAATATAGATGAAAGTGATTCATCGTTTTACAGTAAATTCAATACTGGCTGTGTTTCAATTCCATGGCAAACGGAAATGATCGAAACAGACTGTTTCAGACAATTAAATTTGTTCGGTCCAAATCGTACACGTTCAGCTGATTTAATATTACAACCAGTCACTACATCGGAAAATGAGGGCTGTTTTCCGTTTCGCCGGAAGGTATTTGTTTTTTTATTTTATACACCAATTGTTACTTTCACGTATTTTATTGCAATTATTGTTTATTGAAAACTATATCAAATAACATTTTTAGTCATCAAAACAGACGACTGTGTTCGAATAATTTGAATATTGTTGGTATTTTATTGATGTTCAAGTTGTAGTGGAATATTTTTCAAAATTTCGAATATTCGCGCTACAATTGGTATTGATTTTTTCATAATTTTGTTCGAATTTACCATGTTCCTTTTTTTATTAAGTACAATTCTTGTAAGTGAGATAACAACATGTACGTGATAAAGTTTTTACGAACTTTTTTTTCATCGAACATGTAGTTAGAAATTGTTTTGAAGCAATTTGTGTTGAGAGAACATGTTTTGTCTAAATAAGCATCGTTAAATCAAATAAAATTCATACGTTAGGGAGAGACATTTTATTTGTCGAAGTCTTTTTTTATCAAAAACTAGTTTAGAATTTACAGGATGAATTTTAAGTACATTTTTTACTTTTTCGAAGTTACATTAATTTTTTTGGTAACAGACAGAATAAAATAATATGTTAAGGTTTCAAAACTGACACAAAGTAATGAATAAATTATAAACTTCGCCCTATTTCTGACCAAACTTTTATATTATTAAATAGAGCTTTTCAAAAAGTTTAGTTAAATTTATAATTATTCCAACAACCCTAAGAAACATATAATTATTATTTACGGGTATTTTAAGAGTTATTTTTGTTTTCATTATTTCTTTGATAAGGGCTTTTATAATGAAAAGGTAAATATTTACAATTTATAAAAGAGCATCAACAAAACCAAACTTTCACTTGTAAATTATAATTAAAAAGATTTCAGTTAATCTGATAATGCAACTTTTGACGAAATTTATGAACTTAATGAATATATTTTAAATACTTTCATCTTGTAAAAGTTTCTTTAAAATGGAAATGTGTTTTTTTTTCTTGATTGCAGAAAAAACAACTAGCGAGGACGCGACCCATACCTATCAACCCCGCCTTGTTGCCACAAATCACGTCAGAAAGCTGATGCCTCAAAATGTTTTGTACATTATTATCTGTTGTGATTATATTTTTTCTATCATTTCATCGATTATAGATCCATTTTTTTGTTTGTTTTTTATCCTCTCTTATACACAAATAAATATAAAGTACCCAAACTGAAAATGAAATAAATTATTTAATTTCATGAGATCATTTTTGTTTAATTAATTCAAACATTGTAAGTTTGTTTTTTTTTTTGTAAAATATGTTAAGGGTATGTTTAACTTGTCTTCCTTTTTACCTGACTCATTTTTTCCATTGAAAATAACTTATTATAAATTTTTGCCATTGTGGAAAGAAGCCAAAACTGTTTTAAATGTATTTAATTGTATAAATACTTATTTAATTTTGTAATTATTGAGGCACAAAATTTATTTCCATCTCAGTAGATGATTTTGTTTCTTTATAGGCCAATTTTTTTTATATACAATTGAAATATGCCAAATAATAATTATTTTTTTAATTATATAAATATCAACTATTTTTTATCAGACTTGGACTTACATAATGTGATTTTATATATACCTCTATAATTTTTTACTTTGTACTTTAAGATTATTATTTTTTATGTTGTCATCTGCTAAAATGGGAAAAGCAGTTTTTAGGTAAACGTACACAAGAAAACACACAAAACACTGAACATTATTGTAGTTGAATCGCTTAGTTTAATTAAGCGTTATTTTTTGATGTTATGACATTTTTTTTCTCAATTCCACAATTAAAACAAAAAATATCACACACAAATTTATAACTGTAAGCTAATGGAAAATTAGAATTTGATGTATTTGGAAAAAGACCATTATATTGTTTTATTGCGATTTTGTTGTTTCACTGCCCTTAATTCATTTTTACAAAATAATAATATTTTGTTTAATAACAAATACGTGACTCAATTAATTAATATAAATTATTAAAACTGTTACAAAATTGAAAGATAAATACAAGAAGAGGTCACTATGAAATGTCAGGGGAAATAAATTAACGATTTAAATTTTAAATAGTTCCAATGCACATACACAATTTATTATTACTTTAATAGCTTGAATAGATAACATTTCAATTAAGAAAATGAGAATTGTGTGTGCAATTTTAATAGTTTATTTAACAGCTACAATTTTATTAGCGAATAATATTGAACAGAAATATCGTAAAACTTTATTGGTTCGCAAACATTTGAAAAGACTAAAGAAACTGGATGGTGCTATTAAACTTATTGGTGGACGGGGCGAATTTGAAGGTAAAAACAAATCGAAAAACAACAACTAAGTAATACAGTGTTGTAGGGAATGTGGAAATATTACATAACGGTACATGGGGTGGAATTTGTGACGATGAATGGGATGAATCGGAGGCCAACATCGTATGTAGGCAATTGGGTTATCACGAAGGACTTGCCCAACCAACAGTTAATTCGTATTTTGGACCAGCAAGACGTAAATTTATAAAACGCCGTTTTGTTCTTTAATATTTGTTTTTATTATTAAGGAATAAAACGGTTTTCAATATAACATTTGCAAGACAAACTTAAATTCTCCATGAATTGAATACAGTTTCAATTTAGGCCGCTTTTGGATGGACAATTTATACTGCAATGGAAATGAAAATGAACTAAGCGATTGTAGATTCGAAGGTTGGGGCCAAAACGATTGTTCTTCAATGGAAGCAGCTGGTGTTATTTGTGACAATCCAGAAAATCTTGCAAAAACAACCGAAGATTACAATGTTTCTAGAAATCGTTTACCAAAAACGCTTAAACTGCGCCTAAAAGGTGGCCGATTTAAAAATGAGGGCCGTGTTGAGCTAAAATTCAAAAATAGTGAATGGAACACGATTTGCGGTGATGGTTGGTCGATTTTGGAGGCATTAGTTGTTTGTAAAACACTCTCAATGGGATACGCATACGATGCAATGCAAACCACATATTTTGGTGGTAATTTAACGAGACATTCTATCGTTGGTATAAAATGTATGGGCAATGAGAGTTCATTAGATGAATGTACGTACAGTGTTAACGGAAATTGTCCGGGTTTTGATCTAGCCAGTGTATCATGTGTAGAAAGAATTCCTGATCTAGTAATAGATCATTTAGATCTTATGAAAAGTGCCCATTTAGAAGACAAACAGATGTACTATTTGCAATGTGCAATGGAAGAAAATTGCATGGCTTCTAGTGCATATCAAATACAAAAAGAAAGCAATTCATGGCATTTGGAAACAAGACGATTATTACGTTTTACGGCACGTATATTTAATGCTGGAACTGCAGATTTTCGTCCAGCTATACCAAAACATTTGTGGGAATGGCATATGTGTCATATGTAAGTGTTTTTACGCTCGATATATCTTTATTGTTATAAATATAAAAATGAATAGACAATTTTGTTTTAAAGTTTAGTTTTATAGGCATTATCATAGTATGGAAGTTTTCGCCACATTCGATATCTACAATAATCAGGGACAACGTGTTGCTGAAGGCCATAAAGCGTCCTTCTGTTTGGAGGATAATCAGTGTTTGCCAGGTGTTAAACCACGATATGCTTGTGCTAATTATGGTGACCAAGGAATATCTGTTAATTGTTCAGATATTTATAAATATACAGTAGATTGTCAATGGGTTGATATAACTGACTTAGAGCCAGGTATTTATACATTTAAAGTGGCTATTAATCCTGAATTTAAAATTGGAGAGATGAGTTTTGAAAATAATGCAGCAGTTTGTCAGTTTATTTATGGACAATCGTTTGGTAGTGTTACGAATTGTGTTGTACAACGTCCTTAATTGTATTCAGAATATTTCTGTAGTATTATTGTAGTATTATGGTTTTGAATAAAATAATACAGAACATTTATTGCATTGTTTTAATGAAACATAAATTTGAAAAACCTTTCCCGCCACTTGGAAATAGGTATTGTAGTTGGTATTAGTGCACATGTCTTGAGGATGAAGAAGAAACTAATTTAACCTAAAAATAAATTTATTTTGTAAGTTTTTGAGTGAAAATTCTTAAATAATTAATTAATAACGATGAATGTACATATTAATTGAATTACTAATTACACTTTATAATCTAATGCTTTATTCATTATCTTTTTCCTATCATGTTACGTAACAACTAATAATTGGAGCATATTTTGAACCATTTTTGAACTTTGTATTTACATTTTCATGAAATTTTTGATGAATTAGAATGACCTTTGAAAATGCAAAATTAACGATCCTATACGGTTCCCAAACGGGTAATTCACAAGATGTTGCTGAACGTATTTGGAGAGAATCGAAACGTTATTATTTTAAAACATCAATTAAGTGTATGGATGAATATAAAATCACACAATTAGTAAATGAACGATTTGTAATATTTGTTTGTTCAACGACTGGTCAGGGCGAGGAACCCGATAATATGAAGAATTTTTGGAAGTTTATGTTACGCAAAAATCTACCATCAGATTCTCTAGTCAATTTAAGGCAAGCCAAGTTATATTTTAAATAAATCGAAGAAATACTAAATTTTTCAATTTTAGATACGCTGTATTAGGTTTAGGTGATTCTAGTTATGCGAAATTCAACTTTGTTGCTAAACGACTGTTCAAAAGACTCCAACAATTGGGGGCACAACCACTGCAACCGATTAGTTTGGCCGATGAACAGCACGATTTAGGATATGACGTCACAGCTGACACTTTTATAGACCAAGTATTTACAAATTTAGTTTCAATTAATCCATTACCTAGCAATTTACGACCTCTTGATAGAAATTTACCAATACTACCTCGATGGTCCGTTTTAAAGCAACAAAACTCCGTAAATGTTGTTAAAACACAGTCGATTTATTATTCGACAAGAAAATCCGATGATTTTACAGTAACTGTATTGGAAAATAAACGATTAACAACACCGGAACATTTCCAAGTAATTTTCTACATTTTCAGTGACTTTAACAAGACTTTTTCGTTCAATTAATTGAAAAAGATTCTTAATTTGTTCAATTTTCGGTATTCTTGTTGACGTCATTGTAAATTCCAACATTATTGATTTAAATTTTATCTAAAATTTGGTTGTAGGATGTTCGATTAATAAAATTAAAAACGGATGGACGTCAGTACGGCCCTGGCGATTTAGTCGCTTTACGACCTAAAAACTTACAATGGCAAATTGATGAATTTGCAGATGTTTTAAAAACCAATGGCGTTTATATTCCCTTCGATTCGGTCCTACAATTAACCGAAATTGATCCAAACATTCCAATACCCGCCGTTCTTAAATACAAAGTCACGTTTCGACAATTATGCGAAGAATACTTCGATCTAATGGCAATACCAAGGCGTTACACATTTAATATTCTTGCCCAATTAACGGATAGCGAATTAGAAAAAGAAAAATGTTTAGAATTTACAACGGCAGAAGGCCAAAACGATTTATACTCGTACACAAATCGTCCGAGACGGAATATTGTCGAAGTGTTGCGTGATTTTCCAAATGCTACGAAAAATTTAACGGAAGATATGCTATTTGAATTAATACCACCGATTAAACCACGAGAATTTTCAATTGCAAGCAGCTGTTTAGCACATAAAGATCAAGTTCATGTTCTATTGGCTGTTGTTCGATATAAAACGAAATTGGTTAAAGAAAGATTTGGTTTATGTTCAAATTATTTGGCTGACATGGAAATGGGACAACAAACTACAGCTTGGATTAAAAGGGGGAGCTTTCGATTTCCACAAAATGATGTAAAATGAATTAAAAAAACTAATGGGCACGTGCAAGTTTTCGGTTTATTTTGAAAAAGTGTTTAGAAATTAAATATTGTCTTTCACGTGCCCATGAAAGATCCACTTTCTATAGAAGCCACATTTACAAAGCTAAAATAGTCCTGTCTCACAAACAGGAGGTGCGCGCGCAATCGACGGAAAAATGATTACTCCCTATTGGTCAGATAATACAAACATAACCATAAAAAAAATTCTCAGCGGTTAAAATACACATGAAGTTAGATAAAACATATTATTATGTTAATCTATTGTCTTTATAATTATATTTGACATATTTTAGTTTTGTAAATGTGACTTGGTTTTCGCTAGTTGTTTTTAATCCGTTTTTTGTTAGGTGCCTGTGATTATGGTAGGACCTGGAACTGGTGTGGCCCCATTTAGAAATTTTATTTACGAAAGAGTTGCCAACAATTTCGCCACATCAAGAAATTTACTATTGTTTTTCGGTTGTCGCAATCAAAGTAAAGATTTTCTATGTTCAGAAGACTTTTTACAATTGCAAAATGAAAATAAATTGAATTTGGTTTGTGCATTTTCACGAGATCAACCAGAAAAAGTCTATGTTCAAGATAAGATTGTTGAAAATGGTGAAATCGTTTGGCAAATGTTAAATAATGGTGGTAGTATATTTGTTGCTGGTAATGCAAAATTGATGCCACAAGCGGTACGAAATGCATTCGTACAAGTTTGCATACAATATGGACAAATGAATGAGAATGAAGCGGAAAAATATATAGAACGTTTAGAAAAAATTAACAAATACCAAACGGAATGTTGGTCATAGTGATAAAAACATGTTATAAAATAAATTTTACTTATCAAATTTGTACAGAGAACCGTTTTAAATAAAAAAAAGTGCTTTGTTGACCTAAAAACGAATTTTCTATTTGTATTTTGTTTATTTAGATTGCAAACATGATAACATGCTATTTTGTACCATGGAATTACGTATTAGTTTGAATGTGCAATTACGGTTATAATTCATTTTAATTAATTGTTAGCCACCCACACGGCAAATTGAATTGAATGAATTGAGAATTGTTGGGAATTTCATAATAAACTGTGTTAAACATTTAATTATCAAACTACCCCTGTATATGTTACCCCCACCACTGTTAAATTCAAGACCGGCCAATACGATAGCGATGTTGTCAGATCAACAATTTTTCACCAACTGTAAAACTCCGTAAATTGAAATAATCAAATTTTAAAACTAAAATAAATAAATTTTTTAGTACAATTTTAAGAAAATGCGACAAAAATTCCTTTAGAATGTAGGTTCATTGGTTATTTATTAAAATATGTGGTCAATTGGTCAAAACGGTCCGAATACATCGGGTGGGATTCGTTGAAATGGCAAGCTGGCAACACTGTATTGGCAGAAGCAAAGCATAAAGTTGCTGTTGATGTCGGTGTTGTCTTCAACACCACGTGTTTTTTTTTCATATGCAGTGTTAATCAGTTTATAATTTACAGACAAGTACAAGAAACTTTTATACATAGTTAGAATGTAAGTATTTCGATTCAATTGAATAATTTAGAATTTTTTGTCGAGAATGTTGTGGTTGAATGATTGTTGTCAATGGACCTATTTAAGGGGGCTATACGGTTAGAATGTATTTTTATTGGCGCCAAATAGAATCCCTTAAGAACATTCTAAGATTCTAAAAGGGATTTACGGCCGAATCTTAAAGCAAAACCAACAATAGATAATAAACGTTGTAAAATAATTGTGTTCAAACTTTTTATAGACTATTTATTGTCCAATTAAATTATTTACGATAACAATTAATAATATTAGTGACGGTTGTTTATTTATTCTAATTATTATTATTCACACATCTTTTTATAGACAATCGTTAATTCGTTATTCGTTATTAAATAAATAAATTGGTGAAAAAATGCCACATTTACCCCCGTTTACCCTGTTCCGAAGTATTTTTTATAACAGTTATGTGCAATCTTAATTTATTTTTTTATTAATTAAAATCCTTAATGGTTCATTACATATCATAATTTTATCATTAAAACTTTTATACATAATTTTTTATTACGTTTTATCATAATTATTTCGCTATCATAATGCCCTTCCTGTTTTGATTTTTTTTTCAATTGAGTCCCACCAAATGGAAAATTATTATTAATTACGATGTTATTAAAGGCCAACGAACGTGAAAAAAATGTCTCTCTTGCAAGCCTCTTAAATCGATTTTGTAGTTCACAGTGAAAATTTTCCAATTTTCATATTAAATAACGTATAAAGTTGACTAAGTATTAATTATACAATTTTCACATAATAAACCAAATTATAAAAACTGCGTTTGATTCATGCTAATTATTTTTAAAGTGAATCCTAGTCACGTTTCATTTATAATTTAATAGAGATATAAATGCACTTGTGTTGATAACATAATAAAGTTATTTAAACACAAAATACATTGATAATAAGAATATTTGTTGTTTGTGATCCTATTCTTTATGATGAACCAAATAATTACACAAATATTATTACTTAGAAAGATATATAGAGTTTTTATTTAATACAATTGACACTTTACAAAATTGATCGATCGATCTACATTTAATGACAGACATACAAGAACTAAACTGCTTAACAATAAAAGTTACCAAAAAATTACCAAAAACAATAGTTGACCTACAAATAGATAATAAATACCTGATCGGTAGATCAATAAACATAATAACAATAAATATAAGAATATAACCTATTTGATTTGTGTTTACGTTCACAACACTTGCCCATAAACACAAATAAAAAAATTGTTTACATTTGCATTAATTACAATTTACAATAAAATATAATTTCTCTAATTTACCTCAAAACGAATCCTAACAAATTCACAAATTTAATATGTTTTTCAGCTGTCAAGGGTTTTGTGAGAATATCCGCTAGCATTTCTTCAGTTGGAATATATTTAACAACAATTTCCTTATTTTCAATTTTTTCTTTGACAAAATGGTATCTGATGTCAATATGTTTAGTACGTTGCTTGCAATTTGAATTATTTGCTACACTAATGGCACTTTTATTATCACAAAACACTATACACGGCTTTTTAACACAATTTGAATCCATTTCTTTCATTAGTTTTCGTAACCATGTCACTTCTTGGAAAAGATTCGAAAGAGAGATGTATTCTGCTTCAGTCGTGGATAGAGCGACTGTTGCCTGTTTTTTACTTGTCCATAGAATGGCCGCTTGGCACATTTTAATTACATTTCCAGACATTGAACGTCTTCCTATAACGTCAT
>SSSI01007552.1:0-29877 GCA_004796505.1 Oryzaephilus surinamensis | reverse complement strand
TAAACACCCAACTTTGGGCGTTAATTACAATGTTAATGGGTCTATTTTTAAAAATCGGGCGCTGTACCCCCGTAGTATAGACCTTTAACTAACACTCTGTAAAAAATTTTTTTAAATATATAGAAAAACAATGCAGTGAGACGGATTCTTGTAGCACTCTACATTTCCACCATTTAAAAGGCCCCTTAAGTAGTTATTTCGGCGTTTACGTGCCTAAAGAAAATTAGAACGAAAACTATAAATTCAACTAATTGGCGCCAAATTGAATTTAATCGTATAATATGTTAATTGCAACAAGAAACTAAATAAAAGTTGTATTATTGAGCTTTTCTCGTGAAAATTGGATAACTGACAGCAACTTTAATTACGTTCCTCAGAATATATTGGAGCTCTCAGCTATTTATATAGAATATTCGACGATTTACGGTAAAATAAAACTATGTATTGTTATAATTCTTGTTTGTTGCAATTTAACCAGTTCTTGTGGAAACAAAACCACAATGGCACGCAAGTAATTAAGGGGATTAAACCGCAACTTGAAGGATTGTTAACTTTTAACTTAGAATATGGTAAAATCGTATTAAGGTTCTCTCAACCTGAATTCAAATTGATTTTATGGTATTTTAATTCTGCACCACGCTTTATACATTTGCATCTAAAATTCTACGCTATAATATAACTATAAACAACTGTTGTTCCAAAAAAAAAGTAAAAATCGATAAAAATTTTACGTTCACGGAATGTAATTGCATTTATTTGATATCAGTTTAATTCGTTCACGTATACCTAAAATGGCACAACATTCAATTTTAGCCAAGAAATCCTAAAGGGAATCTAAAAAATAATCCCCCGAAGATCTAAACTATTTAATGCTATAGTTTATGGATCCCTGGGCACTTTTTATATGGGGTTGAAGGTTTTCGGACGATCCTTAACAAACATATGCAATTTTTCGGCAAAAAGCTGAGTTAGATTAGAAAATTTTCCTCAATAAATTATCATGTCCACTTACACGTTTTTATTTAAATAAGTTTTTTAAAAGTTTTTTTTTCTTTTCACTTCGTATGGTTCGTGTTTTTAGTGTTACATCCTTGTCATATTATATTATTTACGTTTGCCAGTGTAAGCAAACGTAACATCTAATTTTGCCGGATATCCATTTACGAGAAAAGAAAATCTAGATTTATGTAAAATGTGATACATTTTTGAACAGGTTTTTCGTTGAAACAAAACAAAAGTGAATATATATATCTATATATATCATTAATCATGCATGTATTAAAATCGAATTTTGGTTTAACGCCAAACACATTCCCCACTTTACTGATTTAATAAGAACAAAAGCCCTTTAAGCATCATCAGAGATAATTTGTTTAACTTGAGACTTGACGGAAAATGAAGGGTTTTCGGTATTAGACAATTTTTTTCTACATTTTACAAATAAATTAACTGCAGTAATTAGAGAATATTATTATATGTACCTATATAAAGTATAAAAATAACATGAAAGAATTATTGTGCAATTAAAAACTAAATTAACACATTTGCCTGGTAAACCAGAAAAATATACAAATCACCGAACATGCTTCTGTAAAATTCGTTGGTATGTAAATTCAGATAACCTGATTTGCATTTAAAATGGAAATTACCAATCAAATCACACTTTTTTTCAATATGTCACAATTAATTACGTTTTCATATTGCCACTTTTTAGTTTAATTTATCATTTAATTAATTTATTACGTTTGTGCGAAAATCAAATGTATAGTTTATTAAATTATGAAAGTCGAGCTTTTGTTGCCATCTTGTGAAAGCTCGCTTTATTACCCAATTTGCATAATAGCGAGAATTTCAAAAAATTCTAAGATTAGATTTTCTTCAACATCTACCTCTATTATCTTTAAAAGTTTTTCACACTTTTTCATTTAACGACGAGCTTTATACAAATGTATTTAAATAAAAGAGTAAAAAGCTTAAACAAGCTTTTATTTTATCTAATAATTGAAACGAATCATTTAATGTTTATAACAACTGTAAATATTGGAAATTTTTTTAATTTATTGTTTTTGTATCAGTATTTACTTTAAATTTTGATTTATATTGAAGGAAACCCGTATACAGTTTTATTCTGAATTATTTCCGCAGTATTCTGTAAATAAATTTTGTTTATTCACATACAAATCAATCGCCCTATTGATTGAATCATAAAACAAACGTTAAATTTTTACAATTATTAATAATGTTTTCAAAAACACATGCAACAGCAATAATAACAATAACATATAATTTAATAAATACAATAAATTTTAATTAAATTGGTTTTCGCATACAATATAAAATAGAGAAAAACTGAAAAAGTTTATAGCGAAAATTTTTCAACAACTTTTTAACACCATAAAATAATTCGAATGGAAAATTAACAAAAAAAGTGAAAATTATTTAAAAATCATGAATGAAAGTTTCTTAACAGGGAAAATCAATATTATCAGTTGTGTAGTTCACAACGTGACTGCAAGTGGCGCTAGTCAACAGTATAGAAAGTGTTCAGATTTTCAGATGAAAACCTGAAACGTATACTTGAAAACCATTTGCACTGCACGTTCAACGCCGACCAGATGTGATCGGTTAAAAAATTTATATTATTAAGCAAAAATCTCAATTTTTTTTTCATTTAAAGAAAAACCTTACATCGAAAGTGTAATTTTTTAAAAAATTAAGTTTAAAACGAATATAACTAAATTAACAAGTAATTAAAAAAATGAAAATTATGTAAAACATCATATGAATAAATAAAAAAACAGTTTTATATGCCATATCAATGAAAACTCAGAAAAATCATGTTTTAAACTACAATTAAAATTGAGGAGAGTATAAATTAGATTTTTAGTATTTTTGATATATTGTTATTTGGGGGCCACTTTATAAACAAACTATGTTTTTATTTGATTAGATTTTAAAATACCTAACTTATAAGTGTTAGTTTGTTGATGTTATTATATTAATATACATATATATATTTATCTAAAATAGTTGTTAGATATATTACATATAAATGTGCTCAATTAGAAAATAAATGTTCCAAAATAAAAATATTATTATGTTATCCTATTATAAATGTTTACAAAACTTATATTGGGGCCATCTGCACACATTTTGAGTACCAAACAAAAAAGTCATCATCAACCCAGTGCCAAAATTCTGTAATTGTTAGATTTTATATATATAATATACCCATTTGTACATCCAATAAAAAAATAAAAAAAAACTTTTGTATTATATTAATGTGATAAAGACTTTAATTATTAAATTTGTCAAATTATTTTCTAAAAAAAAAAATAAGAAAAAAAGAAATAATGAATTAACTATGTCTAAATAACATCCGTAACATATAAAACTAAAACGATAAATAAATAAAAAAATAAAAAAAAATGGCGAATGCAGTGCCTCAAATTAAATCTCCTGTGATTGCTACTGTAAGTACTATAAATCCACAACCGGAAGGGGAAATGGATGCTCTTTTACTAGGAAGGACCAGGGTAAGTGAAGAATATGTCAACTTGCAACAATTACATTATACTTTCCCCTATTTTATATAAATATTTTACAATTCAATTCGTTTATCATTTTATTTAGATCTAATTTAGTGTGTTCAATGTTTGTAGAAACACTCTGTATATACATAATTTTCTTTTCTAACGAACAAAACTATATATTTCTAATTTTTGAAACAATTTTTTTTGGAAGAAATTAAATTAATTTGTGTATTTCTTTTAGGCTGTCACTGGTCAGGTGAGTGGTTTCTAATAGAATTTTACAGAAAAGTTTTGTTAAAAAAAATAAACTTGTAACTATATACCTAAAATATAAATATATTTTTAAAGCTGAATTCAATTTTGCAAATAAATGCTTTCAAAACAACGTATACATTAATTAATCGCATATTGTACATATATATAGCAAAATTTTTCTATCAAAACATGAATTTAGCTAAACATAATTAGGTATATTATTTCGCAATTCGCATGTTATTAAAACAATGTAAGCAATTTTCTATTAACGTCTTTCATTTTATATATATATATGTTGTCGAGTTGATTTATTAATTTTAGTAATTATAATGTAGGCATATAATATTATGGTAGATAAAATTACTTTCATTTCAATTAAATTATTATGAGAAAACAATACATTTACCGCATGTCGATACATACAAACATATTCGCATGTTTAATTAATTAATTAATTAATATAATACACGTATTTCGTATTTCAACAAAAACATTAAACAACCCCTTAATACGTAACGTTATTAAATGTAAGATGTTTTAACGTGCTTAAAACTATACAACTAATACAACTTTTAAGTTAATTATGTTTTCGTTAATGTTCTTAATAAAAAGATATAACACTGTTTTAATTAGAGACATTTTAAAACTTACTTAATACTTATTGCATTAAATCATTTTATTGTGATAATAAATTTTATATATATTCAAAAGTATAATATTAAACTCGTATTAAATTAAGAAGGTCAACAACTCAACATTAATATATAATAATTGTTGTTTATAGCTTTTTAGGGTGGTGCGATTATAATACCATTTTCCGAGATAAAAATCTTATGAACGAGGTGGGAAAAATGTTACAGTTAATTCGGGAATAATTAATATTAAAAGGATTAAAAAATAAATTTGTTATGAGAAAATTGTCTCAATAAATCCTTATTTGAATGTCAAAAAAATAAATTAACACTTTGACAAATTTTTTTACAATGCAGTTATTACTACATATATTATGATTGATACCAAAAAAAAAATATAACAAACTTTTTCCAACTCAAATGATCCAATTTTAGAACATATACATTTGTATGCTGATATCCAATATATAAAACGTCAAAATGTGTAACGAGATTTTTTTTATATACATATACCTATCATATATAGTCGTATATTGAGCGCATATCATTTTAATTCACTGGAGAATTACAAAAAAAATATACCCAAATTGAAATAATTTTCTTTATTACTAAGTTTTAAATTGCTTAATAATTAAAATTCGAGTGCACTCTTTAAAAGTGTATTTTTTCCGCAGAATTGCAATATTTTTTAAACGATGTACATATTTCTATAAGTTAATTAGAAAAAAATTATATAGAATGACGATGTTTCATCTTCAAGTACCCCATCTTCACTGAATAAATTTCCGCATGTTATTAAATTAATTTTCATAAAAGGGGAATTTAAAAATGAATACAAAAAAACGCTTGTAATTTTCCTGGAATATCTCGTTCGCGAATTAAATGGTTGTATTTTCCAACAAGTTTTCCTGAATAAATTTCAATTGTTAATCATAGTATTATAATATATCTTTATTCATTTTGGCAAATGCTCAATAAAACTGAAGTTTAATGCCTTAATAGACTTTGTTATAACAGATTGTCAATAACAGAGACAAGAAAATTCATCAACGCCCATTTATTTTCTACGAGTATAAAATTTTCTTTGACGAAAGAGAGGAAAAAAAATTGTGTGGGAAACAGATGTGAAATAATACATTTTGCCCCATTTTCTATTCAGACACAATGGTTTTTAGTTTGAAAACTTGTCTCTCTAATTCAACATAAGGCCCTGCACAAACTTTTTACTTGTACAAATAACAGCAAAAAACAAAGATTAACTAATCTAATAGAATGAAATTAATCTTCACGAATCCGTTTTTAGGATAATAATATAAGCGATTAGCAAACATCGATAATAATGTGACTAGAAAGTTTTTTACTTTTGAAAATTGCGAATTAATAACACGTGAAAGTCTCTTAAGGATTCCCTCTCTATTATATTTTATATTGTCTTCTATTTTCAAACTTTTATGAGAAAACTTTATAGAGTAAAGTCACTTTATATAAAAGTGTATTTCGACTAAAGTTTATTAATATTTCATACAATTTTAAAAAGCCGAGACAGGACAAAAACAACCGAAAAAAAAACCCCGAAATCAATAAATAGTAAATATACTTGTTTTAAAATTAAACTTGAAGAGAAAAAGGGAAGGTCAGATCCTTACGGCCGCTAACTCTCTTATATTATACTTCTTAGTGCCTGTGTAATGGAATTGTTTAGAGCACGCAAACGCCTAAAGCTCTCCGTTCAAAATTAAATTGTCTTCAAATCGCCGGAAATAGACTGTAATAGTAAAGTCTTCATTTGACAGGCGAAAAAAATGTAATATACACGTGCTGAAGACAGTTTACGAGTATTTTCTTATATTCTATATATAGTAACACTATTTCGTACTTGCTATGTACGTTAAGTTAATTTATGTTACAATTCATGGCGCCCTTTTAGTTACCAAAGCACGTACAATACTCATCGAAGTAAACTTCAACATCAGAATTTTGTAGCGAATAAAGAATTTTAATCTTTACGATATATGATTTTGTTCAGTTTTGTGAAATAGAAAATTTAAAACTTATTTTTCATGGAAAAAGTAAACTGTGCTTAAAAATCCATACAAAAGCTCAATTCCAACGAATTCAGTGCATCCACCACCCCATAGATGGCGATAGAAAAAAAATTCGTACATTTTCCGAGTACGCCCAGTATGCTGAGCTTTATCGTTGCTATGGTAACTGTTTGGTGCTGCAGAGCTTTGTGAAAATGCATGGGAAAATGCGCATGTGACATATCAACAGGCTTTTAAAATATATATGTATATTATATTATATATAGATATAAAATTTGCTTTAGAAAATTTTCTGTATACATTTTAATAATGAATAATTATAAGGAAAAGCTCTCCCTTTCACGACGACTTCAGGCAAAAAGTTTAACATAAAGTAATATTTATGTAGAAAAATAAATTAAATATTAAAATTACAAAGTCATGGATGATATCTTTGAATACTTTAATATTGTATGTTTTTCTTTTAAGAACTTGTTAGAAAATATTCAAGATTTTATTATTAAAAGTGTATAAAGTTTCAACGTATAAATTTAAACAATAGCTTTAAAATTCCATTTGTTTTAAAAGCCTTTCTCAATTTATTAACTTAATAGACGCCACAATAAAACTATAATCAATCAATATTAAAATACACAATAGATAAAAGTTCAAGCACACATTTTTATATACAATTAAATTGACTTTTGCAAATATAATAAAACTTTCATTATTAACACTTTAATTGTTAATTTAACTATATTATGTATAGAGGTAGTAGATAGGTATAATTTATATCAGATTTACTTGATTAAATGCCAAACAGTTTATTAACATTCAATTTACTTTAAGGTCTTGGAGTAATTGTACGCTATTTCGTAAGCACTGTTTTAATTAAGACCTTAATTAAATTTTTCTGCTGGGAAAAGCTCGACTGATGGCTTAAAAGTCGTAAAGAAAGAATTTTTTATTTATATAACCTATTCAATAACACTTTGCCATTTTGTAAATAAACAATTCAATACAACAAAAAAATACTATTGTTTAAATTTTCTATTGCAAAAATTTTCATGGCTTTTATTTCAGCGTTAATAAATCAGTAACAATGTATCGATTGAATACAAAACGCGTTAATAATTATTCAATCTGAACTGTTAATAAATGTCATACATTTATAATACACAGTTTCAATAAAAAAGGGCTTTTAATAATGCCGACAACGAATAATATTAAAAAATAAACATGATTTTGTACAAAAATGTGATTTTATTAAGAAAATGTCTTTTAGTTGTCAATTAAACTTTTGGCGAATGCGCTAATGTGAAATTCGACACAATCGTTTTTTTTTCAGTTTTCACGTCTCTACAGACAATAATTACATTATTAAGGATTTCGTGGAAATTCATCTAATGAAAATTGCACATCTTTCAAAAAATGTGTGAACGTAGACAAAAAAAGTTCTTTTGCGAAAAAAGTGCAATTATAAAAAGCCTTTGTTAGGGGCTCCAACTCATATTTATTATTTGTCAAATAGGTTTTTAAATGTAACTGAAAAATAAAACAATTTTCATGATCCCAGACATGTTCCTGCTGTTTAATATGTTTTTCTAATGGTATTAAAACGTCTAGTAATAGGTATTTTAGCCGCAATGTGTATGAGTGAGGAAAATAGAACCCAAAAACCAACCACCACGCCTACAAAAGATCGGCATAGCATCAGAAGCAAAGTTGACCGCAGTGTAAGTTGCAACCTGCTCGTTCCAAGTACGCAACGCAGTTTTCTCTTAAATCGGGCGCACCGCATGAGAGCTTTTCCCATTCTACAATTATTATCGAAATTATCGTTAAAAATTTCATTTTTAAAAACGAAAACAATCTTTATGTGTGGACCATAAACATATCAGTATAATTAAAGTGCCCTAATACTGAACAAGATTTTGTAATCGTCTCATTTATTTCTTAATTAAAGTAATTATAACTAAATTATTAACAGTTTAATTATGTTCGTACGATTTTTTGTTACTTGTTTTTGTTAATTGACTCATTTTATCCGTCTAATATTAAATACCAGCAGACGAAGTTCCTATACTCGTTTATGTATGTGTTTTGTGAAAAGCTTTTAATTGTTAATTTAACAAGTGAAAGGTATCAAATTCATGCAATTTAATACAGCTTCCAAACTAATTAAAAACAAACATATATTTCTAATATTAAATCACAAAATCGTTTCATATACCTATTTATGAATTCAACGTTCATATTTTGGAAATTTTAATGTACGTTCTTAATTACATAATATTTTAATAGGCCTTCAAACCATTGTTCCTAATTTATTTTATTTAGATTTAATACAAAATATGTTAGGAATAAATAAATTTCCAACTTTACTAGATTCGAACAAGCTTTTATTTTTATTAAAAAGATAAACTAGTTATATTTTCATTTAAAAAATTATTATTTAATTTTGTTTTGTTATTGATCCAAATTATTTATTATTTATTATTTATTTTAATATAATTTTGCTGAAAATGACAACATTATGCAAAACTGTAAAGAAAAATGCATACACTAGATAATTATTATGTATGATAGAGATTATTAAACGACTTTAAAATAATAATCTCTCACTTTATGAATATTTATAAGTGATCACAAGTCTTGTTTCATTTGTATATTTTAGTAATTTCCATTCAAGGCAAAATTATTATACAATAAGTCTATTTAAATGGCACATATATAAAATATTTCTCATAAAAAATAAAAAATACATGTTTACATAATAAATTGCATCAATATTCAGTAGGTAGCATTTTTTTTCATATACATATGTATGTATGTACGAGCATCATCGCTTTTACATATGTAATATGTATATATTGTGGTATTTTATACTTGAAAGGTGAATAAATAAAAATTTCACCCGGAATATAAAAATATTTAAAATATACTATATATACGTATATTTATAAATTGTATTATTATGTGGAAAAAATTGTAAAAACTTTTTAATAGATAGAAAATGCCAAAATAATAAGCTTTTCGTATACACACGTGTTTTTTTTTAATATTATAAGTTATAACATATGATATCTTTTTTATTACCATCTCTTTAATCCTCTTTTTATGACTTTGTCCATTTCTCTGACAAATTAACACAACACATTCCCAAACTACCACCATTATTTCGACACAAAATAACATTTTGTTAGTAAATTTTCTACTTTGTTTAATAATCCAGTACCGGATTCACAAAAATAACTATTTTCAAAGAAAATTCATAATGTACAATAAAAGATAAAAGCTTTGAATCGAAAGCTCTTTCCTAAAAAACTAGTTTCCGAACAGCAAACTTGGCGGCATATTATTTATATTTATTTTTTTTTCGTATATTATTGTTCAGGCTTGGATAAAAACGGACAATTTAAGATTTAAGATTTCCACCATCCGGTTTTCTTTATTTCACATTGTAAAATAAAGATTAAATTTTATTACGTAGGATTTGGATGCCAATTTTTTTTATAAACTGCAGTTTTATTTTATAGTGTACTATAGTTTAATGTTATTAATTAACATAAAAAACTAGATACTTTAATTAAAAAAGCTATAATAAAAATATTTTCATATATGTGAGCTAATAAACCCGAAAAAAAAACATATTCGTTTATATGTAGAGAGCTTTTTAACACAGAAAAGCTTTATTCGAACACATTCATTGTTTAAATAAAATATTTCTGTTTTGCCTAAAGTTATAAATGTTTCTTTTTCATAATAAAACTTTGAAGTATATTAAAATGGAATACAAAGCTCGAAAAATGTACATCTATAATCATTTGTTCAAACAAAAATAATATTATAATGTAAGAACTGAAATTTGATTATGTAATACATTCGTATTTACATTTTTCATTTCCTAATATCTTTTGGCCATATGCCCAAAAATATATATATCATTAATCATCATTTATCTAAAAGTTGAGATCGAAAAGTGTGTTGTGATAAAATTTTAAGCTTTCAACATTATGAATAAGTTATATTCATAATTTTTTTGCAAGAAAAGACAAAATGTTGCAATTATTACAACTGCATACGTGTTTTGTTCTCATATTTTATCTGTTAATTTTTTATAAACGTCGAGAAAAAATGAACTTTCCGAGGAAAAACTTTTCACATTACAACCATATATGCACGAAACTTGGGAAAATATTTTCTCACATATTAGTTATAACAGAAATTCATTAACTTTATGGATGTTTCCAGATAAGTAAATAATTTTTACGATTTTATTGATTGTTAATAAAACCTTATACATGTATTATTATTTACTTTAGAAAAAAACACAATTTTTAATTGATTGTAATAAATTTAATGTCTGGTTTGAGCCATTTGCTCAAATTATGTATATACATATTATACTTTATGGCCTTAATTGCGAATGCGCCTAAATTGAAATCATATTTTATGATTAATGATCATTAATTGCAATCATTAATAATAATACGATAAGGAAATTTTTATTTAAATTTAATGCATTTGTATTTCAACAACCACAACAACATCAGATGGTATTCTTAATGTTAAATCGTTTGTCAATGTTTATGTGCGCGTCTTCGTTCCATTATATTATCCTAAGCGAAAATTACAACAATCAACAATATACCACTTTACACAACTGTCAAGTATAAACACATATAATATATATTATAAGAGAGAATTCTGATGAAATAATGTTATACAAGTTAAAGGAAATCCCTATAGGCCATTTTCAACATAAGACAAGTTGCATAACGAGAATATAATGAATACATATAGTGCCTTTATTTATTGAATAAAAATAGACAAAATAGAAAAAGACAACAAGGAAAAAATTCCAAGAAAATTGTTAGATTCTTAGATAGTCAGTTTGTTTTAAGACGTTCTTTTTCAATTTGAAATAAAGTATTGAAGATAAATTTGCAATTTGAGGTGGTACGATTATAGTACCATGCATATTTTAAAATAAAAATTAAAAGAAATATAAAATAAATAAATCCTATTCACAATCAAACAAATTAAATTAATAAAAAAGTTATATTTCAAGTTTTTCACTTTTCACCAAAGAGAGGAAAATGACATTTTGACGTGTCCTCCCCATCTTGTGTGGGATGAAATGTCATTTTTGCTAAATTGAGCTCGCCAACACTATTAAATGGAGTGTAAAAGTGTCATATTACTGACTGATTATTAATAAAAAATATAAATTTTTAGTATTTTTTAGTATGTTACTTGTTAGGTAGTACTTGAACCACCTTAAATAGTCATTTCCTTCTGTTTTAAGAACTTCAAAACGAAATCAATAATAAACTACAATAAAGAATAGATTTTCCAATTTAAAATCCATTTTATATCTTTGTCATGCATATAAATAAGGACACTAGGAGTGTATATACTAAAAACACAAATTCCTTCTAAAGTTCTAAACATTTCACATGTATAAAATCCTTACTGTTTATCGCTGTATAGCCATTTAAATGTTAGATTAATTCAACAATTTCAAGTGTTTTCTAAAACGTATACTCATGTTTTTGTTGAAAATTTATTCATTCATCTTGCCATCTTTCATACATTCATAATTTATTGCAAAATATATACCTACAGGTATATATTTATACCTATACATAAAAGAGAAAATAAAGAAAAACAATTACACAAACATTTTCTTATTTATTTAAACGGAAAATTTCATATCCATAACTTCCATAAGCTAAGTTTCATTAAGAAACTTTAATTTCTAGTTTTGAACTGAAAATTACCTTTTAGTTATTACTATAGTAGGAACGTAGGAACAATTATTTCCATAAATGAATAAATTTACACGATGAAAAGCCGGATATTTCAGCCTTCAAAATAGTAGAATGCAATTCTTTAACAGTCCAGGATTTATTTTTGTAAATGTCCTTTTACAGGACATCACGCAACTGAATTAATTTACTCTTTTTATTAATAAAATACCCTCTACATTTTTTTTTGTCAACCTAATAAAACGAATTTGCAATTTTAAAAAAATTTAATTATCCAAATTAAAATGGCTCTTGCATACTAAATGGTTCCTGCTGAAAATAATTTACGTTTATTTTAACTTGATTAAAATCGTACGAACACAATTTTACAAAGGAATAAACTATAGTGACATTTTTTGAACAAAAAAAATATATATAAATAAACATAAAGGATAACTTTTACATGGTTTTCCATTTAAAAAATGAACACCGTTCAAAGTACTGGAGGTGGAGGAGGACATTCCAAGAAAGATAAAAGAGATGAGGTAACTAATTATAATAAGTACCAGTTTTCTCTTTATTTTTACATTAAATTTTCATTTTGTATGTATACTTGCGTAGGTGAATATCTTATTTTATTAAAAAACGTCGTGTGAAATGTACAAAAATTTTATTTACGACTTTTGCAAAGACATAAATTTTTGTGTCTTGTAATTAGTTGAAGAGAACAAAAATAAAATTCAACGAAACAGACTTATATACGACTTTTTGTTAAAAAATAATATAAAAAATATTCAAATATTCAATAATTACATATGTTTCACTGAAAACAGTTGATTAAATGCAATTTTATAATTGAAAATATTAATAAAAGCTCTCTTTAACATTAGCGCATTCGCCAAAATTGTAGATCGTTAAATAATTTAAATTTTTTAAAACATTTTAATTAATTAACAGAACATCCTGGTAAATTTCTATTTCCCTGCAAAATCTACTCGTTTTCCATCTGGTGCCAACACCTGAAAGTTGAGCTTTTCAGAAAATAACCACTAGAGGGTAATGTTACAAAAGCTCTTCTTTATCAGAAATACCTACTTATTTAAAAATGATAAAAGAGAAAATTTTTCTACTCAAAGCTTAAAAAGCACTGAAAACATTTTTTTAAATAGAAATGCTCTAAAGATTTGTAATTTTTTTCTCGAATTTCACATTAAATAAAGCTCTTTCTAAATTCGACGTGGAAGTTTTTATGTTATATTAGGAAAAAATAAATTAGAACATGTTAAGCTCATTTCAGGTAGCTTTTTTATAATATAAATTAAATTCTGTCATCTGAAATATAAGGTAAGGAGGACAAGCAGATGATTTTAAACCGTATGAAGTTAGCTGTATTGGCTTTTCTCGAATGATTTTCATCAAACCTGCTCTCTTTCCACAGTTTCCAGTCGGGTTTTCCCTGTTGGTTGATGTGAATGTGCTTCAACGTTGAATTATTTTACAAATTAATAAACAAAAACAATTTATCCTCATTTAAATACAATATATAAAAACCTCATTATAAAACCGTCTCAATCTTATATTTATACAAAAATTTTATCCGAAAATGTAACCTGCTGCTGTGATTAAAAAATATATATACATATATATTATTAAAAAAAGCTTTTAATGTCCATTTATATATAAAAAATATTAAGTCCCCTAAGTAATTATATGCTCAATATTTACATGTAGATAATTAACTAATGTGTAATTGTATTATTATAAAGTTTCTTATTCCCATTTATTAAATTTTTTAAAAAGAAGAAATAAAATTATACTGTAAAAGTATGTACCCATAAAATATATGTATATGCCGTGTCTTACGTGTTAAATAAATGTAATAAATGTTAAATGTATAGCTAATATAGCCTAAATGTATTTTTGTTAGAAATATAACTAAAACGAAAATAAACAGAAAAGCAAACATCAATAAGCAATAAATAAAAATAAATATTGTAAAATATTTTTGTATAATGAAATTTTCGCACAAAACTTAAACCATTATTGTAAATTAATATTGACAATAACTTAAAAAAAGAACAAAATGGATCTAAAAAAATTTTCTGCCGAAATAATTAGACCGCAACCAAAAAATGATGATGAAAAAATGAAAATTAAAACACCAAAAAGCCCCGTAAATAAAGTTAAAATTGCTAATAATGCTTATGTAGAGGTATTTTTCTATTTATAAATGCTTTCAAACAATAATTATTATTTCCCACGAACATTTTTATTATTACAATAATCATTTTTTTATAGGAATTGGTTGTTAGTTCACCGAATGAAAGAAATTGGAGAGGAATTTTCATCGCTCTATTAGTTATTGTCGCCGTTTTAGGTTTAATTGTCTTCAGTATTATATTAGTATCACCACCAGAAGAGGGGCCTAGAATTAAGGGTATCAAACCATCATTAGAAGACATTTTCATAAAACTACCACCACCTGCTCGCTTCAATGGTACATGGATATCAGGTAATTACAATAAAAAATCCATATAAAATTTATAATACAAAAAAGTATTGTGAAAAATTTGCAAATGTTCACATTTTCTTCGACTTAATTTGAAAAATACTCTATTTTTCAACCTTTTCGTTACTATAGTAACAATTATCGATTAGAATCCCATTTTGGTCCAGGCTTATGTTTACTCTCATCCCTTGTATTTCTAAACAATAATATTAAATAGAACATCTATTATGCATATATATAGAAATGTATATTTGAATATTTTATATACAAATTATATTCTATATTAAAATTTTAATATCCCCCTTTTTCAGATACTGAATTCATATATAAAGACGAACATGGTGGTGTTACATTATATGATGCTGAAAACTTGACAACATCTATTATAATGACAAATTCAACATTTGTAAGCCATTTACAACTTTTCAATCGGAAAAATGTTAATATTTTTACTCTTTTTTCCAAATAGCGTCAATATGAAGTTATGGATTTTAAAATATCTAGTGATTTAAAACATGTCCTTCTCATTGTTGATATAAGGAAAATTTATAAATACACAACAATTGCCAAATATTATATTTACGAGATTGGTACTAGGTAAAAAGCCCACGTCCGAAATATCAAAACAACCAAAAAAAAAAACACTTGTTATAAATTTCAGCCTTAGAAAACCATTATCACCGAACGAGCTTGACCAAAATGCACCCTATTTACAATACGCTACATGGTCACCTGATGGTGCAGCAGTTGCATTCGTTTACAATAACGACATTTATTACAAACCAAAGGTGGAAAAGGACCTTGTATGTCGTATAACTAGTACAGGTGAAAAAAATGTCATATACAATGGCATACCGGATTGGTTGTACGAAAATGAAATTTTAAAAAGATCGCACACAGTTTGGTTTTCACCAAACAGTCTCTATTTACTATATATAACATACAATGATACATCTGTTGGTGAATACAAGTATCCATGGTATGATAGTAATAATTCTGAGGCCACTTATCCGAAAATTAAGTCCTTCCGTTATCCAACAGTAAAGAAATGTGAAAAGAAACTCATATTTTCCTTCTATTATTATATTTTTTCAACAGGTTGAAACGCCAAATCCCGAAGTATCTGTGTGGATTGTTAACTTAACAATGCCCAAATATCTATTCCCATTCGAACTGAAGCCAACAAACAGTGTAGAAAGCGATAGTTATGTAACAAGTGCAAAATTTCATGGCGATAATAATGTGGCTATTGTATGGCTTAATAGAAATCAAAATATGTACGTTATTGTAACATGTCGTCCGCAAAACAACTACAATTGTACTGATGTAATATAGAAACATAAATATTTAAATTTATGTGGAACATTTTTCACAATATATATGTATTTTTCTAGTTTCATATTGAAAGAGAACATATCGGTTGGACTGAACCAATTTTTCATCCAATATTCAATGAAAATGGCACTAAAGCTGTTGTACGTTTACCGGTAAAAGATGGTGACAACGAACATTATATGCACGCCTGTGAAATTTATAACAACAAAGTTCGGCCTCTAACACATGGTGCTTTTGAACTAACAAGAATACTTGCATGGGACGAGGAAGACCAGCAAATGTAAATATAATTACAAAATTTGTGAACTAATTTGGATTTTTTCGAATTTTTTTTAAGATACGCATTGGGCACTAATGAAAACCAACCCGGTGTACGCCATTTAATACGTATCACCGATCGAAATTCATCACCAGAATGGACATGTATGACATGTAAACCAGAAATTGATATAAATAATACATTCGCTGATAATATAAATGAAACAATATTAAATAATACATTATATATGGACTATCCTTGTGACTTTAATAATGTGATATTCAGTAAAAATTATAAATATTTTATTCAAGAATGTTTGGGACCAGAAATTCCAATTGTTCTTTTAGTTAAAACAAGTACAAATACAAGACGTGCAGTACTAGATACTAGTTTTAAATTGAAACGTAAAGTGAAAAAATTTTCACCACCACAAATTAAAACGATTACAGTTGAAATTGAATTTGGTTATAAAGCTCAAGTACGATTATATCTACCACCAGTTCTAAGAGAATATGAAGATGTTACATTCCCGTTAATATTGCAAGTGTAAGTCAAAATTAATCAAAGAAAACTAAACAAATTGATTCAATAATTGAATGTTTTGATTCACTTTGTGTTCATTTTTTATTAGCGATGCATCACCGTCTTCCCAAACAGTCAGTTCACGTTGGGAATTATCCTGGCCATGGTATTTATCGAGTACACGTAGTTATATTGTTGCCAAAATTGATGCACGCGGCAGTGGCTTCCAAGGTATAAGAATGCGTCGCGAATTACAACGCCGTATTGGCCTAATTGAAGTACAAGATCAATTAGCTGTATTAACATATTTACGTGATACATTCAAATTTATTGATCGCAATAAAATATGTGCCGTTGGTAAAGGATATGGTGGTTATGTGGCCGCTATGATGTTGCGACAAGATTTACATGAAGTTATTAATTGTTCAGTCAGTATATCACCAATCACCAATTGGCGATTATACAGTATGACGACAAAATTTAAAAAAGACACAAATTAAACTTGCTTCTATTTATAGATTCGTATTTTACGGAAAAATATTTAGGTATACCGTCGAAACATCTACAAGAATACGACAATGCTGATTTGACTCTTAAAACTGGCAGTTTTAATGAAAGACATTTTATGCTTATACATGGAACGGCTGATACAAAAGTGACTGCACAACATCCTTTACTTCTTGCGAAAGCTTTAATTGAACAAGAAGTTCTCTTCCAGCAAATAGTAAGTTTTATTAATGATGATAGTTTAAAAATTTCCACTTGTATTTTGCTGACTAATATGTTTAAGCAAATTTTCCTGATATAAAATTTTTCCATAGGCATATCCTGATGAATCGCACGAATTCACAAAAAAATCCTTGATGCACATGTACAAGGAAATCGATCAATTCTTCAACGATTCTTTTGGGCCTGTGGTAGATGAATGGAATGATGACTCCAGTTTTTTTATATAACAACTACATTTATGTTTAAGTGATTCAGTATTATAAAATAAAAGATAATTCATTAGAAAATTAGATAAATATAGAAAACCATTAGAAATTATTTTATAAACATTTCAAACTGTTAAAAAATAAAATAAGAATAACGTAAATGAAATCGCATTAAAAAAAAAACAAACATATTTTATAAATCTATTTGTCTAAATTTTTGAATCGTTGAATCGTCCATAAAGAGTTTATTTAAAGGACGTATAAAACAAGAATTTTTTTAAACATTATAATTGTTGGATGATAAAATTTTTGATATAATATTTTACTATAAAATTGGGCTAATTTATTATAGTTATTTCAATTTTATATTTAAATGTGTGGGTGTTGGAAGTTTAATACATATATGTAATTATTATCTGTTTTCCAAAAAAGAAAATCTTTATCATTCAACTGTCAATAAAACTATATTTTCCATTTGAAAAACTTACTCTAGTAACATGTCTTTTTGAAAAATCTTAATGTAATCTGTAACACTAGAGTCAGTTTTTAGAAAGATATGCATTTTGCAAGTTTATTCTTAAATAACAATAATACATATTCGTGTTATTTAAGTATAAACTATACAAAATGGACATTAATAAGTACCTGTAGATGAAAATTTGAACATAAAATCATTCCGTTTTTTAATAATCGTGTAAATAATTATGTATTTATATGTGCCTAACCTTATAGCTTTATTTGTACAAAAAAAAAATAGATAATTTTATAATTTCGTTGCTATCATATATTCTCATATATAAAGAAAATGTAAAAAATTTATTATATTATTTTACTAATAATAATTGTTAACAATGTTATATTTATACAATATTAAAATATGTACTGAATTTAAATGTGACACCAAGCCAAATAAATGTTGAATTTACGCATAAATAATTTTGTTATCAATGAAACAAGAAATATCCTATAAATAACGGCGTTTTCCCATTAAAATTGATAAACTTGGAATTTTATCATTGAAAAAGGTATAAAATTAGAAATTTTTATTATAATTATTACATAATTTCACCGATAAGAAAGCGCAACATTTCAATGTTGCAAAAACATTTAAATTTTTTTAATCCTTTAAAACGTACTAGCGCCATCTATTATGGTCCTTGACAACTAATACATGACATTCAAATGCAACACGTTCAGAAATGACTAACCTATGTGCGTTAATTAAAGGAAAATTACAACATTTCAGTTTATGATATTATAAAGTCAACCACCTTCTGAAATTTTTGTCATAACAATAAAACTACTGTTGTAAGTACAACATAATTTTAATTTATATATTGTATTAATTATAATAAAATTACTGAATGTACTCAAACTAACCAATATGGCGTCTTGACAGTGACGTTTGTGTTTACATAATTGTATATATTATTTTATAAGAAATTTTATAATAAGAATAAGAAAAAAAGTAATACAAAGAACTAAAAGTGTTTAAACAATATTGTAAATAAATACATAATATTACTACATTATTATAATCTATAAAAAGTGTATTGCACACCTTTTTTATCTGTGGATTATTCATTTATTTTGCTAATCATTCTTCGATAAAATACTTCAAAAATGATAATCAGTAAAGTGTATTTATCTTAACATATTTATTAATTATATATATATAAAATATATTTTTATTTTTAACCCCATGTCCTACACAGTATTTGGGTAGAAATTGCTGTTCCATAAAAACAGTATTGTAAGTATACAAATACATGAAAAATTATTGATATTTTTTAAAAAGAACAAAAAATATTTTTACAATGACAAGTGACATTTCAGTAGAAAGTAGACTTATAATATATTTTAGATCCGTTTAACGACCTAAATTCCAGTGAAAGAGATAATAAACTATTATCATAAAGAATTTTTTATACAATTTTTTTTATCTTTACACGATCATATCATTTAATATAGAAAAATATATAATTTTATTATGCTGTATATAAGCAACATATTGGTTATTATATTGATGACACAGTTTTTAACAAGGTTTATAAATTTTTTCTAAAAAACACTTAAAAATAATTTTTAAAAAAACATTATATAATAATCTGACAATAAAATCGAATTTAAATTATTTCAGATGATGTTGCCCATATTGTTATCGCCATGGGAACACCAGGCGATAAAACGAAAATCGGAAAGGTAGTTAAAAGTGAACAAGAACTTGAACAGGAAGTACAACAACAACTTCCAATTGAAGACGTTTTAGATCCAACACTACCAAGTACTTCATCAACAGGCATGTGTCGAATAAGCCGTTTACAAGAATATCAAATTGTAACACCAGAAACATTTCAAACAAGTTTAGAACAAGCAACAATAGAAGATTATTTTACGCAACGGAAATTTTTAACAGAAACACCATTACCATCGTCAACGAGTGCTGTCTTGCCATCATCGAAAACATTCCTAAATATCGATCAACCAGGACCATCTGGACTACAAACACCAAAAACGAAACCAACAACACAAACAACGTTAGAAAAATTGAAGAAAACCAAAAAACAACATCCAAAATCGCATTCATGTACAATATGTCAGAAGAATTTCACAACAATAGAAAAATTAAATAAACATCAACAAATCCATACGGGAACATCACCATTTAAATGTGAAAATTGTAAAAAAACATTTACATCTAAATTTAAATTAGTACGGCATGCTTTAATACATTCGGATAGGAAACCGTTTAGTTGTACAGTATGTGAACGGACATTTCATCGTAAAGATCATTTAAAAAATCATATTAAAGTACATAGTCCTAGTAAAAAAGTTTATATATGTGACAAAGTGAATTGCAAAAAGGAATATACGTCGGTTTTAAGTTATCGTAAACACCAGGCCATCCATGCAGCTGAAGAAGGCAATCTAGTATGTCAAATATGTTCGGATCAATTTCAAACAAAAGACGACATTTTGTATCATTTGAAAGTGCATGCTGGTAGTCGTACAGTGAAAAGTCCGCACGAGAAAAAATTCGTATGCGACCAATGTGGTAGACGATTTTTTACGAAAAAAGATGTACGACGTCATTTGGTTGTACATACTGGTTTACGTGAATTTCTATGTCAATTTTGTCCGCAACGTTTTGGACGTAAAGATCATTTAGTGCGACATATAAAAAAGTCACACAACAAAAAATACCAAGAGGATGTACAAATTAGTATAAAAACGGAACCGGAAGCTAGTACATCATCAACACTACCATCTACATCACAACAAAAAGACGACGAGGATGATATTAAACAGGAAATCGATTTAAGTGGTGAATTTGATACGTTTAGTGAAGGTCTAGAATTGTCATTTGAAGGTGTTAAAACGATATTGGATGATGATGAATTCCCATCGAATTTGGATGTATTAGAAGACTTGGGTAGTACTATATTAGATGATATAGAACCATCTATGGAAAATTTATTAACTACAGCTAGTCCAGAACAACAAGTGGTACTAAATGATCCAATAGAAATACAAAGACTTCTACAACCGTCGGAGGAACGAAATCTAAAACTGCCAGCATTTAGTAAAACATTTCAACCGCCTCCGCCTACCTAACAATTTTATTTATTTTTACATCAAATTTTTGTTACCATTCGTGTTTTGTTTATGTTTTTATTTTATTTATACAGGGAGCACAAATTACATTAGTTTGTAGACATATTTTTTTTTTCTATTATTCATTACTTAATTATTGGCAATTATTTTTTATTTATTAATCTTATATATTATATTGTTTCCTTCAAAAATACGTAATTTGATCTGCTTGAAATCAAAAAAACAAAAAAACTACAGGGTGCACTTCAAATCAGATCATTTGTTTATTTTTTTGGTGCTAAAAATATATAATTGTTACTTAAATACTAATGACAACAAATAGATTTTTGTGATTGTAATATAAGGTAGACTTGTTTGTTGTTTTAATGTTTAAGTAATGATTGTATTTATATTATAATGTTATCATATATATATTATGTTTATAATTTATATATCAAAATGTATTTTTTCACCACTTAACATTCAAGTACAAAAATTGGAAAAAATGAAAGAAATAACCCTATTTTAACAATTATATACCACCCGTACTAAATATCCGATATTAAAACTACCTCATTTTTAAAACAGTTCATCGCTGTACAATCAGCTAGTCATAGATTTAAGATAATATTTTTATAATTATTGTAATTATGTTTAAAAAAAAATAATATATTACCAATGGTGTACAAAGTGTACGATTTTATTGTTTTTATTTTGTTATTCGAGATTAATATTTTAAGTTGTACAGGGACTGTTTTTTCCTTGTTGTAATAAATGCAAGCAACGAAATAGTACATTTTGTATGTAAATAATTAATTTAAGTTATATTATATCAAAATATGTACAGTACACACATATATACATAAATATTATATATTTTTATACAAATTATAGTATTATTTATATTAAAATGATTGGTTTTATTGTTTTCCAATACCTGTTTCTGTTGAATGAAATTTATATAAATATTTGAATTTCACTTACCAGAATAGGGTGCTTTCGAAGATGGCCTATTTTGGTCACTTTTCACGAAAAAACCCCTTATTCATTGCCAATTATTGTCCATAAAAGTTCACTACACTTTACACGATAACTAAATTAAACGCGTTTTTATTTTGGAATCTTTTCAAATATATGGAAACATTTGTGGAAACTTGTTTCGTTATTTCTATTGTAGTTAACATTTTAATGATTAAAATAATTACCTTATTTATACAAAGAAATTTCCGTGCAGAAATTTATTGAATACAATTTTAACTTTTAAAATTTAAATAAATAGAAATTTTAATAAACTGTTCACTGTAATATAGCTGTAGGTAGAAATCTGTAATCCTCAGTAATTCTTACAACTGTCAAAAAGTGGAAAAGTAAACAAATTATTCACGTTGCGTGAAACTTAATTTAAAAAAATGTGTTTTTGTTATAAATTTGCACAAATAAATTGTCTTTAATTAATTTTAAATAAAACGGCTAATGATTTCTGAAGTTTTTCAATAAATATTGAAAAAGACGTTATCATTATTAATAAAAAATGGGTCTTTTAACTGATCCAAGTGCCGGCCAAGGAAAATTAACGAAAGCTCTGCTAAAATACCATTCAAAATTATGTGTTCTGCTTTATTTGGGTGGAATTGTGTGGTTCCTTTTGCAAGCTTATCCTACGATGATCCCCAGTACATACTTTTCAGAGAACGCCCTTTTACCAGGCCTTGTGGAGAACAAATTTTATGATGAGAAATCAGCAAATCGATATTATGAAGAATTGTTAGACGAAATGAAGAAATACGATAATTCTATACCATCTACATGGTTATTAGCAAAGTTTCGTCAAATTGGCTTAGATAGTTATACGCACAATTTTACCCTACACTCTCCATTAAGTAAAAAAGAGGTAAACAATTGTTTACATAAAAAATGTATAAATGAGTATATTATATCTATACAGATTTACACTGGAACCAATGTTTACGGTATCTTGAGAGCAGCTCGTGCGTCTAGCACTGAAGCAGTTGTTTTGAGCGCCCCATACAGATCGTCTGTTAGCGCTCATCCACCTACAGCTGCTTCAATAGCACTAATGTTGGCTTTTGCGAAATATGCAAACAGTAAATTTCCATTTCCAAACAAGTTTACAACTTATTTAGTTAAGTTTTACAGAGGAAAAGTATTGGGCGAAAGATATAATCTTTCTTGTGACCGAACACGACCAATTGGGCATTCAGGCGTGGTTGGAAGCATACCATGGCACCACCTGTGGCAATGAGGGCACATTAATCCATGGCGATTTAAAGGGTCGAGCTGGTGCCATTCAAGCAGCAATAAATTTAGAATTACATGATATAAAAATTGGACAAATTGAAATTAAAATTGAAGGTTTAAATGGACAATTACCGAATTTGGATTTATTTAATTTGGCAGCGAAAATGTGCATTAAAGAGGGTGTACATCAAACGTTTAAAGGTAAATTGAATGCACAAAGTCGCGACCCTAACAAAATTTGGGTGCAATATTTAAAAACTTTAATGGCCATGATGTCCACTTTAGCGACAGGGGTACGATTATAAATCTTTTTTTCTACTGTATATATTAAATTAAATTTAAATTTAAGATTCCGAATGGAAATCATGGACTTTTCCATCGTTTCGGTATACAAGCGTTAACATTAGAAGGTTTTCACCATACTATATTGAATACGAATCGTCGAGTTACATTTTTAAGTATTGGACGTATTATTGAAGGCATTTTTCGTAGTTTAAATAATTTATTAGAACGTTTTCATCAAAGTTTCTTCTTTTATTTGTTACCATCATCTGATCGCTACATTTCAATTGGTATTTTAATGGAAAATTATTGTTTTCAAATGAATTTTTTATCAAATTTTATATTTTTAAGGATTGTATATGCCATCAATTTGTCTTATATCGGCATCATTAGTGATAAAAGCGTGTGCGATTTGGTGTCGTTTGCAAGAGAAAAAAGAAGATTCTAATGGTTTTATAAAAGTAAAAAAGTTTTAATTGATTTGTATTTAAAAATTTAATACTTTTTAGATGGAAAACATGTTAAAAATGAACAACAAAAACCGATTAATTTCGAATCGATAATATTTTATTTTCTTTTCGTACACAGTTTCGGTATTATATTATTGAATGCACCACAGTTTTTATTAAAATCATTTGAAAATTACAATTTTAATACGAAAATATGTGTTGTACATGGTATATACACAATGTGCGGCTTAATGATGCTGGTACCATTTTTTATTGGTTTTAAAAAGTGTGAAAGAAGCATGTCAACATTGAATGTTTTCTCTTTACTTGAATTGGGCACAGCATTGGTCTGTATATCAATGAATAATTTCTCTTTGGGGTTTTTCTGTGGTATTATATGTGTTCCTTTAGCTTTATTTATTAATCCAACCACATGCAGGTTTGTAAATAATAATAAACTCGAATGTGAGAAACATGTTTAAATCGCCTCTTTTTTTAGGTATTATTCATTTCTACAAAAGTTTTTCTGGTTAATGATTCATCCAGTGCTGGTTTTAGTAATCATTGTTTTGATAAATACGTATATATTATTTCCTGATGAGCGATTTAAGGAAATTTTCTTTAGAGGATTAGATGCAACGAATCAAGCTATTATTTACAGTATTGTGGATTCTATAATATATGGTAATTGGTTGTTTAGTGTTGTAACATGCATTTTCATTCCAAATTGGCTGTGTTTTTGGAGTATCGCGTTTACAACAGTGGAAAAACAAAACAATAAAATTATTAATGTGGCTAAGAAGAAAGATTAAAGACTTGCTGTTCTTGTTTTCTACACCAAATCGTAAAAAATATATGTGGTAAATAGTTTTAATGATAATGTAATTGGTTTCGTATATTCAATAAACATTTGTTACTAAATTTTGTATTGTTATTTCTATTTTATTGATATTTAATATAATTCCATAAAACTCATTAAATGTTAATTTCCCTATTTCATTTACAAAATTTTAATTACGTTAAACGTTAAATAATAGAAGTATGATTTTATTTTAATTTGAAATTTAGTAAATAAAATCACATTATTATTATTAAATCTTTTGATTTCAATCGAAAATCGTGACCATCAAATGTTCAATAAACATTAAATGGTAGTAAAAAAATGCGTATTATTAAATTTTTATGGGTATGGTGTAAAAGATTTTATTTATAAAAGGATTTTCAACTAATATACTGAGTAATTTGGCACAAATAAAGGGAACGGTTATTGGATTCTTAACGATTTTTATATTATATATAAATTTATGCCTTTGACCAATTGATTAGTGTCCATATTGTCGATTTATACGAGATTAAAAGGGAAGCGTATTGAGGGGCGATTCTCGTGACATCCTGTGTGTGCGTTTCCTTTTCACGTTCATCGTTCCCGTTTATAATGAGTACCAATCAAAGGAGCGACCAGCCAATTCGTGCAAAGACTTTTAAATTATATAATACGAATATATACAGTATACACTTCCATTATATGATCTGTTCTAGAATGTAGATATTAAACAAAATCATAACGACTTTGAAAAGCATGAGCAGAAATTGAAATTATTTGCGTTAATTGAAAAAATTTTCTAATGAAAAATTTGATAAACCAATAAATTCATTAAACAATTTTGAAATTACATACGCATATTTGTTTGAATGAAACTGTTATGAAGAATTCAATCATTATAGTAGACAATTAATATAAACACTGTAAACAGAATTTAATTTTAGTAATTTTGTACTCCTATTATATTGTCAATTTTAGGATAATTAATTAATCGTAAACTAATAAAAGGCACTTCATATTTGCACAAAATGTGCTACCTAATATTCTAATTAATTTGAGTGTAGTAAATCAACGAGCGCAAAAATAGGGTTTTTTTTAAAAGTACATTTTTAAAGAGGAACATTTTTAGATAATTATATTTAAAATGAGTTAGTTTTTTCCTGACATCTATAATTTTTAAGATAAAAAATGACAAAACTTCTTTATTTAAGTAACTTTGAAATTGGACCAAAATATCTTGTAGATTAAAAAACTAAAGAAAAACTTTTTAATTAAAAAAAAAATGTAATATTATTTGCAGTTTATATAATACAAGTAATTAACCACTTGTGTCATTGAAAACACAATGTAATGAAACTGTAAAAGTAGAAAAGGGTCTAATATCTTTATCTGTCTCTAGTAAATGGGTGACAGTTGGATTTATTAGTGACATTTTCTATGTAACAACTTCTTCTCATGTACCATAATTACTTTTTATATGTACTACAAGTCTTTTTAAAGCATGTTTAACCATTACTAATACACTTATTGTATGAAACCACAAGAAATTGCATTTTCATAAGCATATAGGTTAAAACTTTTCCAATTAGAAACCTTGTATGACAAACAGGTATTTAAAGTTCTAATTAAACAATAATTACATATTAATAATCAGTTCATTTATGCTTGCAAAGTTTTCAAAAGTAGATAATATAATATGAATATGTAGTTAATTTTTTTCAAATTCATTGTTACACTTTTGAATATTAAATGTATAAATTTTCGTGAACAATGTTGTAGTAGTAAATTCCCTTCTTGTAAAACAATATGTTGATTAAATAATTAACAGAACATCAAATATCACTTACCCTTTTCTGACAATCTAAACCTTAATACGTACGAATATAATATTTCAAGTTTCAACTATATGTGATTATGTGAATGTGTTAAATTATTTAGCACATAGAATAGTGAATTCGATCCATACATAAGAAGCCAGTCAGAAAGTATGTACCATATTAGCTCGTCATTTAATTAGATATTTTATGTGTTATTTACATGAATGTGTTAGAGAGTAAACTATATGGGTTAAAGCCAAGTTGACGAGGTGTTTTAATTTAACAGTAAAGTTTGTATTTAAGTTTGTAAAATCTAGAACGAGAGTTAAGGAACTTTCTTAACCAACTAAGTAATTAGTAAAGTGAAAGAGGACGAAAATTTAAAGGTTTTCTTAAAATATGAATAGTATATATACTGGAAGAAACATTAATTTTCACATGGAAATTTTGTTCCAACAGAAATTGTGTTTTTAACACACATTGTTTGTGTTGATAAGTTGATAAATTTATTGGAATTAGAACTTTTACCTTCAATTTATTCAACATAATATATAATTAAAATAGAAAAGGAGAAATTCAAAATTGCTGAGTTTGGGATTTTGCCAAACGTGCCGTTGACGTTTTATGTTTGTGACAAAAGGGACCTTAAAAAACACCTCACACATCATACCACACAAAGAAATTTCCATTAGTATTAATAAAACAACGATTAATTGCTTATACACTTTACTTACATATTTATATTACACATATTATTACAGAAAAAACATAGAATATTTTAATAATTGAATTATTTATTTATTATTTAAATCTATTTAACATCATTATTCATTATCATGCTAGTTTTTATCAATATTATTATTATTATTAATTCATTAATCATTATTTATTCATGTGTTTATTATTTTTTATGAATGAATGAATAAAATTTGTACAGGCATAAATTTTCAATATTTAATATAACATTCATACCACTTTCAAATTTTCTTCACTTCTATTATTATTAAATCTATATGTATATTTTTAAGTGCATTATATTAAAAATTATTTAATATTTTTTTTTTTTTACTTTTCAAATTGGAAAATGAAAAACATTATAGTGAATATTTAGTTCAAAAGCCACTGTTAAAATTTTCTAGATATTACTAATTTTTAACTATATTATAATATATTATTTTATATAAATACTTTGGCAACTATTTTTTTTTAAACGATCTTCAATGGGGTAATATTTTTACTAAATTAGCATGGTGTCTTTAACTATTTACCTAAAACGATATGTTCCTATATTTTTTATTAAAAGCATTCAAATAATAGTCTAACAATTAATATTTTGTAACATTTTTCAATGGAAACAACCATAAACTACAAAATTATAATAGAAATAGACAGATATTTCCTACACTTTTTTTTACAATAAAAATAACGTGTTTCGTTGTGGCAAAATTCTAAATATTGTATAAAATTCTAAACATAAGAACATTTCTTAATATTTTCCATCTTTTTACACAGATAAAAATTGCCTCTAATATAATATTTTTTCGTGTTTTGATTAAAAATATTTTTTTTTATTATTGGTCCGTGCACAATTGTATCAGTTGGTTAATTTGTGTATTTTTATATACTGTATATATTATAATTTTTAATTTTAAAGACTAGAAAAAGTGACGAAAATATATGGTTTTCTAAAATTCATTTTCTTTTTTCTCTTGTACCGAGAACGTGTATAATTTCACTTTATTTAGTCTTGTTTATTACAAAAAACGCTTTATTACATATAAGAGCGACTTGAATTTGATAAAACATAGGAGTATAATTTAATAAAACAAAATATTTGATTAAGAAATAAAAGTGCGCTTTTAAACAGTCTTGAAAATTTCTGTTTCAATTTCAAATCGCTCTCTGATTCGTCCCAACATTATTATATATCTGTTATATATAATATATTAAATGTAAAAACGATGTGTCAACTTAAATTAAATTCAAATTTACTGCTCCAGTAACATAATCTTCCCTTAGAAGTGGAACTAATGTTGGCGTACGTCTGAAATTAAAAACAACATAACGTCATATTTTAATTATAAGTAGTTAATACGAAAAATTACATCCAAAACACACAATTTCGTTACGTTTTAATTAAGTGTCGAAAAAAAACACATTAATGAGTAAAAGAAACAGCCATGTTAATTACTTAGAAAATTTTTACAAACTCCAAGACGGCTTTTATGAAAAAAACTTCCTTGCATTACATAGTAAATAGTTATTTGTTTTATAAGGCTAGAAACTGAGCTTTTGCGAGTGTGAGTTTTTTGAGGGCTGAGGCCGCAGGCCGAGGCCCTCAATGTACGAACACTCGCAAAAGAGTTTCTAGACGCATAAAACACAATATTTTTTGCGCCGACAATAATTATTTAAATAAAAAATTAATTTAATAAACAATATTTCGACTTGACACATTTGACATCTGTCAAATCAATTCATTTTCTGAATCAGTGGGAACGTAAATTGCACTAGATTTCATTTTGCCTGCCTAGGCAGGAAAAACGCAGTTTCTAGACGATTTTCGCGATTGCAAAACGACTAAATACGGACGAAGGCGCAAAATAGTTATTTGTTTTATAAGGCTAGAAACTGAGCTTTTGCGAGTGTGAGTTTTTTGAGGGCTGAGGCCGCAGGCCGAGGCCCTCAACGTACGAACACTCGCAAAAGAGTTTCTAGACGCATAAAACACAATATTTTTTGCGCCGACAATAATTATTTAAATAAAAAAATTAATTTAATAAACAATATTTCGACTTGACACATTTGACATCTGTCAAATCAATTCATTTTCTGAATCAGTGGGAACGTAAATTGCACTAGATTTCATTTTGCCTGCCTAGGCAGGAAAAACGCA
>SSSI01007551.1:0-25275 GCA_004796505.1 Oryzaephilus surinamensis | reverse complement strand
TCCTAGTTGTATTCAATTTATTTTAAATAAAACGATCTATTAAGAAAATCAAATTTTTATTTAAAAACTATAGTTGGCCAGGGGCTAGCTTGCTTTTAACCATTTTTCCGTACTTGTCTGCGCCCTCTTGATTTGCACTGTTGTAATCGGGAATAGCCAGTGCACATTTAGCCACCCAGGCATTTACATTGGCGTAGGGTGTAATGTCCCAACCAACTGCCGTTATGGAACTTACTGATGCAACTAAACAGCAGTCGGCTATGGTTAAATGTTGGCCACAAACGAAATCATTGCCCTCTAAGAAAACATCTAGAAAACCAAGGGCTTCATCTAATTGGCTTTTGTGTTCGTCGTAGATTTGATCTTCCCCCAAATATACCAAAGGATGCTGAAAAATGAAAATAATATATTCATTACGATGAAACTTTACGAAAATGGGTTTAAATTGTACACATATTTGACGTATTCTTGGATACAATGTTCCACAGTCGAATTGTAAACGTTGATCAACAACGGCTCTTTCTTTCGGGTTTTTCGGGTATAAATTGTCGTCTTTCGCATACGAATTGGCCAAATAACAAGCAATCGCATGACTGTCCCATGTGGTAAAATCACCATCCACTAAAGTGGGTACAGTATGTTGTGGATTTATCTAAAATAATTCATTTTATTTTACATTTACATTTTGTTTACACATATTATTATTTACTTTGATAAAATCCGGTTTTAAATGTTCCTTTTCGAATAACTCAATTATTTGTACATCAACATCAACGCCAACAGCTTTTGCCGCTAATAAGGCCCCACGGGATGGACCACTTATCGGAAAATGGTATAAAATTACACCCATTTTTAATAAATCAAGTAAACACACAAAATAGAAAAAAATAGGTTATTGCCGAATTTGTTTACACTTTACAACATTATATTGGACTGAACTGAACACTGCCATGTATTAGTTTGGAACAGTTTGAAACTTTGGAATTTGGAATAGAGTTTCACTAGCGCTTGAAGTGGTTGATTTCTGAACTATGTATTTGTAAAAAGGTAAATATGCATTTTACGGACCTTTATTTTAAATAAATAAAACGATCTTTTAAGCAAATCAAATTTTTATTTAAAAACAACTATAGTTGGCCAGGGGCTAGCTTGCTTTTAACCATTTTTCCGTACTTGTCTGCGCCCTCTTGATTTGCACTGTTGTAATCGGGAATAGCCAGTGCACATTTAGCCACCCAGGCATTTACATTGGCGTAGGGTGTAATGTCCCAACCAACTGCCGTTATGGAACTTACTGATGCAACTAAACAGCAGTCGGCTATGGTTAAATGTTGGCCACAAACGAAATCATTGCCCTCTAAGAAAACATCTAGAAAACCAAGGGCTTCATCTAATTGGCTTTTGTGTTCGTCGTAGATTTGATCTTCCCCCAAATATACCAAAGGATGCTGAAAAATGAAAATAATATATTCATTACGATGAAACTTTACGAAAATGGGTTTAAATTGTACACATATTTGACGTATTCTTGGATACAATGTTCCACAGTCGAATTGTAAACGTTGATCAACAACGGCTCTTTCTTTCGGGTTTTTCGGGTATAAATTTTCGTCTTTCGCATACGAATTTGCCAAATAACAGGCAATCGCATGACTGTCCCATAGAGTAAAATCACCATCCACTAAAGTGGGTACAGTATGTTGTGGATTTATCTAAAATAATTCATTTTATTTTACATTTACATTTTATTTACACTTATTGTTTACTTTGATAAAATCCGGTTTTAATTGTTCCTTTTCGAATATGTCAATTATTTGTACATCAACATCAACGCCAACAACTTTTGCCGCTAATAAGGCCGCACGGGATGGACCACTTATGGGGAAATGGTATAAAATTACACCCATTTTTAATAAATCAAGTAAACACACAAAATAGAAAAAAATAGGTTATTGCCGAATTTGTTTACGAGACGCCTAACAGTTTTCTTTATTTTAATTTTTTGTTATATGTGTAGATGACGCGAGATCGAGAACATTTTTAAAGTTCCTAGAAAACTAGGATAGATATTTAGGGACTTTAACATTTTAGTTAATGTTTAAATAAAAACGAGCTTTGTATAAATAAATAATTTTATTGTATATAATCCAGCACCTTTAATAAACTATCGCATAAATTAACAATAAATAAATTATGGTAAATTGCTTTTAAGCTTTGGTTTAATGAGAATAACATTGAAAACACAGCAAGTAATACTGAAGCAGTCTTATTTTCTTATTAGTAAAAGAATAATGTTACCATGCTAAAATTTTGTTCTATTTACGACTACTTGCATTCGCATTTGCATTCGCTTGTTGTTGTACATTTTCAGTTAATTCTTTACCAGTTGTTTCAATTGGTAATAAAATACATGCAACGGCAGCCAATAAAGCTGACACTGTATAAATCGATGTGGCAAACGTAATTGAAGATTTTAATAGCACCTAGAAAATAATTACAAAGTATTAATAAAAAAAGGATCTAAAATAACATCAAGATCAACTTAGTTATCAAAATTGCCATAATACGCTTCAAACAAAGGTGAAATGGAATATTAAAATATTACCTGTGCTACGTATGGTGTAATCATAGCACCAAACCTGGCCATAGCACTACACGATCCCACTCCTACAGCCCTTAAAGACGTTGGATACACTTCCGGCGTATAAACATAGGCCGCTTGAAACACTCCAGCAATTATTCCTCTAGCCAAAAATAACATGAACGTTAAAAAAGCACGCCTACAACAAAAAACCGTACGAGAAACTGCATAGTTTTATTTTAACACAAAGATCCACCACGTACTTTTCCGTACAAACAACTAGAAAACAACAACAAACGGCGTAAACAACAAATTGTACAGCCATTGTTTTCTTTCTACCAAATCGTTCGATGATAAAAATTGTCATAAATATTCCAGGGAATTCTGCTAAAGTGGTCCATAGTAGATCCATGTAGTCTGTGGTCTGTAATTGTCTACAATCGGCCGCACACGTGTCCAATGCCTGTTGCGCCAATATTGGTTTGTCGGAACATAAAATTGCGGAAGTTTCAAACAACTCCGTTGTCATTAAAACTAATCCGTAGTAGCAAAAAGCACACGCCATCCATATGAACCACAATAGAAGGCTTGTTAATCTCAACGAAGGCACCAACAAATCTTTAAAACGTCCACGATGTGGTGATGAAGTTATTGAATCATCGACAACCAAACGGCCCAACAACATCGGCTTGCCGTTGTCTTTGGCGATTTTTTCTAACGTATCCATGGCTTTTTCAGTTTGGCCGCTCGCTACATGGTATCTAGCCGATTCGGGTAGCCACTAAAACCACAAAATATCTCTATATGAAATCGGGAAGTTCCCCTTTGTTTCATCATTTTAACTTTATTGAAGGGATCCACTTAATAATATACTTACGGGGCAAACAATTGCAAATGCAAGCAAAGGGCCCGTGGACAATGCTAACAACCAATGCCAGCCCAATGTGGGCATAATAATTAATGCTAATGCAACTTCAAAACATGCACCTAATGCCCAAAAACACTACAAACAAACAATACATAACAAAACAATGTTTTCAAAACAACAACAAACTCACATCAAGCAAAACAACACATTTAGCACGCTGTTTTGTTGGTAAAAATTCAGCGTAAAGTGTAACACTACAAAAAAAAACAAACACTGTGCAAAAAAACAAACTTACAAAAGCATGAAACGTACGATTGTGGTGTACAACCGATAGCAAATCCGACAAGACCTCTAAGCAATAATACCCACATAAAGCTGGGTGCAATAGCGCTCAATAAGCCATAATAAAACAATAAAATAGCGCACAATGTGAGGGCGTGTTTGCGACCATAACGGTCACTTAAATTGCCCCAAAATGTCGACGACAACATCATACCAAGAAACACTATTGTCGTTGTAAGGGCCTGTTGGTATCGGCTGATGTGCCAATCGCAATGCAAGGCCGGAGACAATATAGATAATATTGTCATTTCCATGCTATCGGCCATCCAACATAATCCTGTCCATAAAGACAGTTTCACTTGAAACCAGCCAAAACCTAGAGCATTCACGGCTTGTGTAACAGTAAAGGTATCTAAAAAGAATCAAATGTAAGTGATTTATGGACGAAATCATTGAAATGTACCATCAGGTACAACAGAAACAGATGCCATCTCGATATCTTGTCCAACATTCGTGTTTTCTGAATCATTTTGGCGATTTTGCAATGAAGACGATGGTTCACTATTACCGTCAATGTCCTGGTAACCTTTGCTGCGTTTTAGCACCATATTTTACGATTTTAAACTAATTTTTTAAGTTATTGTTTACGTGGACATTTTATAACCTATAAATATATTATTAAGTACACGGTTAATTTAGATACCCGGTCGGTGCGCCCGGTCACCCAGCCCTGAAAACTCGTCCACGAAATGACTATTAATCAAAACATAAACTAGTGTGTTCACCAATATAAAGCGTGTTTTTAATAAATTTTCGTAAATCAAAATTGTCCTGTTTTTAGAAAAACTGGTTTTTGTGGTGACTATACATTTTGTGTTTAATATTTAGTTATGTAATGGACGCGTTTAGAAAAGATATATGTACTACTAGCTATTGTTTCCTCTGTGACTAAACTGTGTGGTAAATAAAAAATACATTTGCATTCGTAAATCATTTATTTAATATATCTCAATTCAATAACTTTAGTTAAACAAGTAGGTATAATTATTATATAGAATAAAGAGCAAATAGAACATAAGAAATGTTTTTTATACAGACTAGACAGAATCGATGCATGGCACCGTATTATCAAAATTAAATTTAACAGTCTATCTCTATAAATTAAGTACAAGTATATGTATAATAAAAATATATATAATATAGTGGTACTAATATTTATATTTCGAAAAAGTGAAAAAACAGTGCGAAAAAATACAATACTATAAAAATGTTTTATTATACTCTTTAAAAGAGATCAAAAAGCACCAAAATAACGTCCGTTTTTAAATATTATAATTAAATTAACGTATTATGTAAATATTACATTATATTTATAGTAATATATTATCACTGTAGTAAAAAATTATAATATATCGAACTAAGTGTACGTTAACTAAATCGTAAAGACTAAATTTTGCTTAATTTTATCGTCTTCTTACTTTTTAGTAATTGTTTATTGAATGATTAATCAAATTATTGTTATTCCAGTTCTAAATATGCAGTTACATTTGTATTAGGAAACCCTCCATTTATATAATGAACACTATACTCCATTTTTTATACGTTACTAGTGATATTACTATTATAATTTTTATTATAATTACATTAATTAATTGCATTAATGTAAGTACATTAATAATAACGATAATGAAAATTATAATATCTACCATATTATTTAGAATACATTTCAGGTTGTTTTATATATGCATATGTACATTTGTTAATTTTATTGTAAAATGATCCTAGTTTTAAATAAAGTATACTTTTGGTCATACATTTTTTTTTTAATTATTCCCGTATTATTTCTAGCTTTTTCCACTGTTCACGCTCCGTTAATTTGTTTGGGTTTCATTATTTATTGTCGTACTTAAAAGAAAATAATTTACATAGACAATCTATTGCAATTGTGCCTTTTTACTGTTTAAAAAATAACTGTACGAGTAAAATAAACAGCAAATTTTTAACGAATAATGTGGACAAACTTAATACAAAATTAAATCTGTATTTGACCCAAAGATTCATTGGCTCTGAGACTCTATTTTATAAAAAAAACTCTTTGGTTTTTAGTCCACAAAGGAATGTAAAAGAAACATAATATGTCACACATGATCATTCCAAGGAAGACGTTCCTTTACATTATTCGGAATGTAATTAAAAATCGTTGATATCAAAAGACAAAAAAAAATCAAAACGAATTAAATAAATATCACATTTAAAACAAATAAATTAAACAGAAAAGTGAGATTCACGTTAGCAATGATTTTCGACAATTGCACAGCCATTTTATAATACGCGCATTACGTTCAACAATAGATGGCGGTTCACTAGATCGAAACGTGGATGGACAATAATCGACATTGTCCACAGGTCGACTTGAATCAACTGATGATATATCGGAGAAAAATGTCGGACTATCATCTGACGAATGACTATTACTTAACATTTCCTCGTAACTGTCACTAGTTAAGCCTAAATGTTCGAAAAACTGCTCTAAATGCGATGTGGGCGGTTCCGGTGGCCGCCAATATCTGTCGCTGATGTCCGATTTTGAACGTAATATCGGCCTATCGCGTTTGTAACGTAAACATTTCTGTCGTTTAAATGTAGATGGCGGTGCCGGATATAATTGTCGATTTTGACGACATTCTGGTTCTTGACAACAATAAAACGAACTACTGTTGGCACTGTGTTGCGTACTAGAGCCGGAATCGCGTCGGATTTCTTGTCGGGGCGGCGGTGCCGGTTCGCTGCGTTGCGTATAATGGCCGCTGGAGCCGCCACTGTCGCGATTCGACAGGCTCTTGTTGCTGCTCTTATTCGAACTTGGCTCGCCACGGCAATGGAGATCCGGAAGGCTTTTGTGGCAACGTTGTGCATATTCAGCTGGTGGACTAAGTGGTGCCATCTGTTCAACACTTAATTCTTCAGCACTATCACATACAAGCAATTGACGTAACTTGTTTTGCAATAAGTCACTACTGCCGCCCGAATGTACGGAACGGCGATGTGATATTGGTGGTAGGGAGCGTGATGGTGATACAGCCATATCTGAAATTTACATTTTCAATGGAAAAATACGTAATAAATAATTTGCGATTTTTATTAAATCGCGCATTGCATTTACATTGTGGCAGGGTTGTGGGCCTGTAGCTGGTACCATGGTAATTGGGATTACTAATACTAGCCGATTTCGTGCGACTGTATGTGCCATAAGTGGCGAAATTCGATGGGGGCCTTGTGGGCAAGGCCTGCTTAGTGTCGCGTACAATTTCCGATTTCACGTAAAACGGTTTGCTTTCCGCCAACAATTCAACAGCTGATTTCCGTTTTGTTCGCATACTTTGCGACTTGGTCAATGTAGGATACATCATTGTGGCCATTATTCTAAGTAGGGGGGTTGAGGCAGTGATGAAAATATTCCTTTTTTTAAACAAAAATAACCCCAGTTATTGCAAAATTTGTTACGATAATGAGTCCATTTTTTCACTCAAAGTTACCTGCGAACAGATTATTAGAGAAATTTTATGCTAATTTTAGTTTATTAACAACACAAACAAACCAACAAAATATTAAATCCGAACATTTCTTTTTTAGCGGTGGTATTCTTGTAACACTTGTAAAATGTTTTATTAAACACATAATAAACGTATTTTTATCACATAATTCATTGAATTTTTGTTATATTTAAAAAAACACTACTGACCGACTAGAAAAGCCATTTTCACACATCCATTATCCATCCATTACCAATTTCAACAGCTGATTGCCAATGGTAAATGGTACGCATGACGCGCACACTATTCTCCTCTCTATCTAAATTTATACCATAAACAAGGATAAAAATAAAGACCCCATTCTCACTTTAGAACAATACACTTCAATACAGGGTGTTGCGAGGAAGTGAACAAAAAAAATTTTTTAATTACAAAACTATTTATTATCACATCTGCATTTTTTTCTCAAATAAAGTTATTTACTTTATTCAATAAAAATTGCACGAAAATCAGTCTAAAGAATTGAGAAAAATAAAATTAACATTAATTTTTTTACAAATTTCTGATTAAACAACTAGCTATACATGTTCATAGAACAAAAATTCACTTCTGCTTAGCAGGATTATTCATATTTGATTTTGATAATGTCTTTATTGGACCTAATGTTAGCATCATATTAGCTCCCAATGCCGCAACATTGCCAGGATTCCTTGTATTCACAATCGGTAACGCAAATAAACCATCTTGTCCAGTAGGCGACGACAACGGAATATAATTATATATACCAAATGAATTTAATCGTTGCATAACATTTGGTGTTTTTAAATTAATTAACGGTATACCGTATTCGCACATACTGCCCGAAGCCTTGTGATACGTTTGTCGATGGTTTTGCAAACCGAGCGCTTTTGGATATTGTGCCGGACATAAATCACATTTGAACGGCAAACCAGTTCGTGCTTGCGACTGTTTTGGTGGTTGCGGTGATTTATTAACAGGTGGCGAATCGTCTGTTAAATCAACAGTAGGAACGGATTCTTGCTGTTGTGGCGGAGGTGGTGATGGTTTTGTTGTTGTCGCTGGTTTTGATGCTGGCAAAATACTAACTGCTCCATTTAGATTAATTGAAGGTGGTAATTGTGGTACTTTTTGAGTATTATTACTACTATCCCTCTCTTTTGCCTTTGGAGTGGCTGTAACGGTAATTCCACGTGTTGCTAATATATTCGCCACTGCTTTAGCATCTGACTTTTTCTGCGGTGGTTCTTTAGGCGGAGGATTCCGTACTGACAACGTTATCGAATCGGATAAATGCATTATATTGTTCTCGTTTGATTCAGATGTGCCACCTTGAATGTTTTCAATTTGTGGTAAACCGCCGTCAGTATTTTTCGGTTGCACATAAATAACCTGACAGTCATCGTCGTCTTTGTCCGGCGTTAAAACGTCTAAACGACGTTTTTTGTTTTGGAATTGTTGTTCCGCAAGGCGTTTCTGGAGGATGGGCCGTATTGGTCCGTTTTGGGGCCGTTGCAACCGAGGTCGAGTGGCGACAGGCACACGCGCCACTGGTGCTCGAACACGTTGCATAGGTTGACGTGGTTGAGGCGGCATTTGTGGCCTATTTTGGGGCATTCGAGGACGATTCATAGACTGTCGTGAATGATTTTGATTTGTTGGCGGTCTGATGGGGCCCCCCATGGGCTGTTGAGGTGGTAACTGGTGTTGTGGGTGCATTTGTTGTGGCGGATAACCTGGCGATGGTGGATAAAACATTGGATTTGGCGGTCTAAATAAAAAAAAATTATTTTTCATAAAATTTTGCTACCTAATGTTATTCTTACTGATATGGGTATGGTTGGTGATACATCGGCGGTTGGGGGTGGTGTGGATATATTGGTGGAGGTGGTGGTTGGTACTGCGATTGTGGTGGAACCGAAGGAAATTGCTGAATATTAATTAAAACGTTTTGTTGGTGCATTCCATTACCAGAAGGTTGAAGACGACTCACTTGCTGGGCTAGTGCTTGCATAGGAAGGCCAGTTAATGAATCCAAACTGTTTTGAGACGAAGAGGATGTGGGTGTATACAATTGCTGATAAATTAAAAAAATTATCACAAAACAAAGGTGGAAAGATTTCATAAAAACTACCAGAGCATTTCGATTTCTTTCTTCCAATCGATCTAATGGCATAAATTCTGTTTCGCTAGAACAAAATCCAAGATCCTTTGCACGTTCATTATTGTTAAAGATGGACATTAAATTGTCGTCGGCCACTTTTAATGGATCTTCATGATTTGCACCCCAAAAACTGGTTTCCGGCTCTTTTTCTGCAAGAAAGTATTAAAATGTGATGCCCTTTTTCAAAATGAAACCTTGTGTTACCTTTCTTGGGTTCCCCATTCGGATTATCATCGGTAATTTCCGTAATTGTAAGAGACTCTTTCAATAATCCGGTTGTTTTTATTCGAATTTTCGGAAAATCCGAAGTTGGTTCGGGGGGCGGTGTTGGTTCTGCGCCTGGAATACCCTCTTCCTCAACAACATTGACCTTTTCTATCACAATTTCTTCATCATCTTCAATTTTTTGTGGTTCTTCAGCAATAAGTGGCTGTTGTTGTTCTTCAACAATTGGTGGCGTTTTCTCTTCTTCCACCTGTTCTTGAATATCCTCCAGACTGACTTTATGTTCGGAACTGTTTGGTGAATTTTCTGAAGGTGAATTAACCACTTCAAAACCGTCACTCAATGTTTTTATTGTTAATTTTAATGGTGGTAGCGGTATACGTTCTAAACGTACTTGTGGTTGTTTTATATGATGGTACAAATGTTTGTAAAGGAATTCTTTTGATGTGAAATTTATGTCGCAGTCCCAACAGCGAAGCGGACTCAATAAATCTTCGTTTACGATTTCTGTTAATATTAAAAAATTTACAAAATAATACTCCTATTTGTTTTACTAGTAATTGAATGCAACCAGTATTACACATTTTAAATTTTTTAAATAAAAATCCAAATATGGAATTAATTTTAATTAAAAGTCATCTATCTATTTTTATTACAAAATTTAAATATGTACGATAACTATGACTGGTTACAAAAAAATATTAGAAAAAAAACGAACAATTATTTTTTACCTTTTTTAATGGTATCCGACGTATCTGCGGTAGTCATTTTTTTTAATCTGCAATTTTTTAAAAACACTCATTTCAGTAAATTCCAACTAGAAACCATACAAAAAAATAACGACAAAAAACAAACAATTACGTCACACAAAAAATCTATTTTACTCACAATAAGCATTGTTGAGTTATTGTTATGATTACTATTTAGTTACATTCGTCATAAATCAGTCACTTGAAATCAACTATTCACGTCATAAATAATTACATTGTTTACACACGGTATTTACATTAGCTAAGTTTAAAAATTGCAAAACCGTTGCTAGAATTACACCAAACAATAATATTTGAATATTATTGGATATTTTATTCAAGTTTTCTAACTAGGCAAACCAAACAGCGTACGAATAGACGAATACCGAATGGTAGAGCAAAATACGATATTTGAGTTGAAAACCCAACTTTGTAACATCACATTATGGGTCGGCCAGACTCGGTATAGCGATCCGAACAGTCATTATAACTCCGGGTGTACGCGGGGAGGAAAAACTAGAGCCTATTTAAGCCTCTGACAATTTACTCACCATCTGGGCAAAGAGGTGAAGAGAGAGGAGACGGAGCAGAGCATGTATATTGAACATTTGGTACCGGCAGACCCATATTACTAGAAATACGAGGTTTCTATTGTGTATTCGTGCCAACGTGACTCGGTTAAAGGCGTTACCATGGGAACAAGAAACCTCACACTTCCACTAACTAAAACGTTCGAAGCAAAACTTAATTATGCAAAAGCTGCAATGACTACAAAACGAGGTCGTATAGAATAGAGAATAAAAATACGATACATTTTTATGACTGTCGGTTGCGCATGTAACCTAAATTAAACCGGTTTATTGAGTGGGCGTTATCTTATAACTTTTTAATTGCTAAGTTCCTTGATAATGAATTCTATTTTATAAGATAAAAAATGTTTACGTATTTTTTAATAGCTATTAAAATTTAAAAGCGACTTTTAAATTGATTATCAAAATAACTTTAATAATGCTATTAAAGTATTGATATTTTTTTATTTCGTCAAAATAGTTTTTAAATAAATATTTATTATGTGTAAACTAAGCTTTATTAATGAGAATTGTAAAAAATTCCGTTTCTTTTGATGTACTGGTTTAATTCACGTTAAAATGTAACGTAAATTGAATTAGTAACCTATACAAGTTTGTTTTTGGTTATTTTGTAACAAACAGTAACTATTATCATAGAATTAATTTTATTCTTGTTAATTTCTTGTTACATTATCACTAATTTGCATATTTTATTATCGAATAATAATTATTTTTAATGATTAAATTAAGCATAAATTATACGCTAATGATAACAATTAAAATAGTAATTCAGTAAATCAATAAAAAAGAAACATTATTCATTAAATTTAATCATTTCAATTTAATAAAAATAATGTGTATAATTTATTAATTTATTCTATACGGTTGCTAAACAAAAAAGAATTATTTACGAGTATCTTTGAATAGAAACATTTATACCGAACTCCCCTTTGTTCAAACTTAGTCCGAACCGGCTATTTATATTCATAATGCAGTAAAAAAGGAATTCTAAAAACAAATTCAACCTTCCCTATCTCTAAATTGGTACAAATGGAATTCGTGTTTGGCTGCATTAATAAGCTAGTAATATTTCTTTCTCTTTCATTACTTGTGATGGGAACGAGACAGAAATAACAAATATCAAGGGATCTCAGCCTTGAAAATGTATGACACAAAACGGTTGCTAACTAAACACTATCGATCGTGCTTCGTGCTTCTAACTCGCATTTATTTGGAGCGTTATATGAGCATTATGAGCTGACACAGCTCACTACTCTTTTCTAGACTGGCTGTAAATAAGGTCCAAGCCGGTTTACACCCAACAAATGTATCCGTCGTCGACTGCAATTTTAAACAACCGATAAACTCAGACTGTGGTAACTGGTTGCCTTACAACGTAGTTCAGTGCATTCACCTCGAAACGAATTCAATTATATAAAAGCATTAAATAATGTTTCTTCTTACTTTTTCTTGTTTCTTTCTGTTATGGTTCATTTTTAAAACCATGTTTTAAGCAATATCTTTCCTTTATAATTGTAAAGACCTTTTAAATCCCTGTTAAAAAGAGGTATGTAATTTAAAAATAACTTGAATGGAAATGTATCAAGTTATTCGTGCCTTTTAAAGTCAGTTAGTTGTACGAAATATTGTTGTTATGAATAATGAATATTTAAAAATATTTAAAGAGAAAATTGGCCACTGTTCGGATAATACATGGATCTTTAATGAAAACAATTTACCCTACCAAAGGGCGAATTTGGTAACTCACAGTTAATCGTCTAATAAAGTCTAATAACGGTTATCATTTTTTTAATGACTATGACAGGAATTATATAAAATCGATGAAATTCTTAGTACAACAACAAAACGGCCGAGAAGTGTAAGGGAATGTATACCATTTAGTAGATTATCAAAATATTGTAATTCTACGTATGTGGAAAGTCGCGAATTATGTTATCGTAGTACATTTTGTCCGGAAACAACTGTTCGTTTATCTGACCAATTCGAGGATGTTGAGGTCAAAGACAAAGAGCCATGGATGTTGGCTGAAGTCGATGATTTGTACGAATGGTTTACTTTGCCAATGGCACAACCGATATTCGATTTATTCGAGTACAAACATTTTGATGTGCCAATCATGGCGGCGAATGGTTTTGAGGAAAAGGTGCTGAAAATGAGACTAACCTCAGGTACATTTCGAATAAATAGAAAAATATGAAATAAAAGGTTTTATTTGATATACTACATTTGTCTGGAATATAATCAAAGCATTCGGCTGTATTCGGAGATTTTGAAGAATACTAGCTTCTTATTGGTGTTCGAATTGTACGTCAAACGATAAATTATTCAAATACCAATAAAAATAGAGTATTTTTCAAAATTTCGAATAGTCGCGCTAACGCTTAGACTCTCCATTAACTGAATAAACTATACACATTTATGTATATATTAGATAAAGTTAGACGTATTTGGGAGGAAACTGATAATCATACAACAATTGTACAAGATTCAATAAAGACTGTTTATAAAACTGCTAGTCAACAGTTAATTTGTAAAAGAATAAACGAAAATTTCACTGAATTTCAAGAACAAAGTCAAGAATTTCAACACATAGAAAACTTAACGAAATCTCTGCAAGATCAAACGAATGTAATAAAATATTGGTTGAATTCGATGAAAAATATTAAACATTTTAACTGCAATAAAAGTAATTCTCCGTTGGATTCAGTTCTTGTGAATGATAAACGATTATATTCTGCAGTATTGCAAGGTTCAAATGAAGAGCCTACGAATTCAACTAATCGAAATTTCTTTATACCGTTAATAATTCCTAATCGACTTCACATGTCACACCAAAAATATTGGTTGAATAATAATCAATTGGATCCAGTTCTTGTAAATAATAAACGATTGTATTCGGCGGTACTGCAAGGCGCAAATACATTTGAATCTGGACAAACTGCTCCGCAAATGGTTGTTGTATCGAACAATAATCAACAATATCGAAAAATACCCGCAAATTCAAATACTCGAAACTTTTTTATACCGTTAATAATTCCGAACCGACTCCAGACGCCACTTTTCTCCCCTCAAATTGTTCCAATAAATTCAATGACAGTGAATCAATTTCTAATGCCAAATTTGTCGATGCCCCAATTATCAAATCGAAGCAATTGGTCGGATATAAGAAGTAAAACATGGTGTAGTATGTTTGAAAGAAAAATTAGTGAAAATTATGTCCCTCTAAAAAAATCTACATCAAAAGATTTGGAAGCAGAGGCAATAGAACAATATAGCGAAAATTTATCGACTTTAGAAGATTTAGAACGACAAGCCACGGAACAATATGAGCAATGAGTAAATTACTTTTGTTATCAACATTTTGTATGCTTAATAAATTTGTTTATCTGAGACTTATGTTTATGATACTCGTAAGAATTAATAATTTAATATAATTAATACGCATGAGCAGTACCCTGTGTAGTAATATGTATATTATATCATCGGTACCATATTTTCACACATAAACCATGTTTATATTAGTTTTGTTCCTACGTTGGTTGAATTCAGTTTAAATGTTTTCTTTGTCTAACATGTTCACAATATGTGCAGATCTTTCGGCGCACTTAGGCTATCTTTTTTAAATGAAAAGGTCAATAGCTGGAGGTGTTTGTTGGAACAAACTACAAAGCTGTAATAATAAACACTGGACGGTGGCTAAGACTAAGAGCTTAGCATCATGAATATAATAGGATTCATTTTAGTTTCGTTGTATAATAAACTAATATTTAAAAGTCCATATAATAGCTATATCCGGGCGAGTTCCTTTTTATTTTGAAGAGCGAGTTTGCGAGTGAGTTGTTTATGTTCGAAAGCGGAAATTTACAATTTAGTAAACAAGTCAAGTGAAACGTAATCATATAACTGAACTACGTATTTATTACTTATAATTCAACGATCATTTTTATATTACTAAAAATCAATGAATGGGAAATAGTTATTCATCCAAAAACGCAATACTAATGTGTTGTTGGATGCATAATAATAAAAATGAAGTTCATTTAAAAAACTTTATTAGCAATCATAAATACTTAATTAATCTTTGGCAATAAATAGTGTATGTGAATGTGTAAAATTAGCCATACAATTTTTCTAAAATTGTTGTCGGTGCGTCCGCGTGATATTGCGAAATTTGTCTTAGCAATGCAAACTTTTTCATACGTCCTTTAGACGATTCCATATCATATAATGTACATAAATTCAACAACAACGATTCGTGCAAAGCATGTACCGGATTTGAGGCTATTGCTGATTCTAAAACAGCTATCGCTTCTTTTAGATGACCACCATACAACAGACAAACCCCCATATTATTCAAAATCTGTAATATTAGACTTATTACACAAGTTTTTTGTAAAAATTTTATTAAACACCAACCATAACATTGTTGGGTTCGACTTGACTCGCTTGCTGGAAGAAAGTATAGGCTTCATCGAAGGCATTTTGTGCTACAGCTAATAAGCCACGGTCCACTAAATCACGTACATCTACTTGTCCCGATCGGGCTTCACGTGCTTCATTAAAACACACTTCGGCGCTAGTAATGTCACCCATTTGTAAATGAAGACGACCCAATGCGGACAATAGGGTGTGTTTTGGAGCCCCATCTCTGTATTAATTGGAAAAAAACTTGAAATAGTGGAATTTATTTATATTTGTCGCAGTACCTAACACACAATTGACCCAATAAATCCATCGCTAGTTCATAGTCTTTAATTGCAAGGGCACAATTAATAACTGAATGCATAACACGTACTTCCCGACCATTCCATAATCTAATCGAATCGTTACGATCAGTTTCACTCAACTCTAATGGATTTCCATCTTCACAGAGGCCTTCTTTCAAATTGTCCAATATCTGTCTTATTGTCGCCAACAAACTAAATAATTTCGTTAGTGATTTCTTTGCTTGTCCACAATACATCGGCATTTCGGCAAGCAATAAACGAAACGAGAACGATGCTATTGATCCTGGACGTGAACCATACATTTCTGGATAGAATTGATAATATAAATCTGGCTTATTTAAATCGCCGAACGGTTCCGCTTCGGCCTGTGCAATTTCATACGATTTCGTTTTAATTAATAGTGCTATTCGCGTGAACCACAGTTGCAACGAATGGGGAGAATGTTTGCTGGGATGGCCAGCACGGCCTCTACCTTGGCCATAAATTGTGAGTAATCGGGCGGTTAAATTAATGGCAGCACGATATGCCCCGGCTTGTACCAGTTCTCTAAGGCCACGTTCGTCTTGGGTGACGTCGCTGGCAGTCAAAATGCGACGTTGGGCTGCTTCGGCCTCTCCTAGGCAAGCCGAAACCACTTCTTCCACATTATCGGTCTGAAAACAGATGTTTTATGGAAAACTAAGTAACTAATGTTTTTTTCCACATTACCAGCTCTTCTTCAAGCAAAACACCAGGCATTGTAAGCATTTTACGTTCTGGATAATACGTTCCTGGTGAAGCGGAGGCGTTTGCTATCAAGCATTTTCTGGTTTGTTCGTTTGGTATCCAGGCATCCCGTCTACGGTCCACTTCAGAGCCCATAGCGACACGGGGACAGTAATTTTCCTTAAAATAAACATGTTTTATTTATGGTAAATTTGTTTTCATTAATAAAGCTAAATTTAAAAATCAAGATATTTACATTTGTTGGTTTCATTCCTAAATCAGTGATCAAACCACCTTCGCCTGTACTAGGACTAGGGCTAATAATATCAAAGAAGGCCGCTGTAGGATCTTTTGGTTTTGTTGTTTCATCATCACTAAATAATCGGCAAACTTGTGGTTCATTCTTGTGGTCAGTTAATTTTAAATTTACTAAAATATTGTCAATTTCGGATTCACTACTCTCTATTTGATTGTTTTCGTCTTCAGTATTTGTGTTAAAATATTGACTTAATGACGGTGCACTGCTACTGCTATTATTATCGGACATTATTTCGATTTTTAATTCTACAAATATCAAATGCGTCAGAATTATTTATTTTCTGCTTAATGTTTACCAAGTTAGTGTTGTTTTTTGTTGGTTATAAATATTTATAAAATCGATTTTCTGGTTCAGTACTTATTTACATAAAAATAGGCACTAAAATACACGCATACGTCTAAAATACTATGCAAATTTGTTCGTAATCTAATGAAAATTTAAGCATTTTTCTTTGTAGAATTTTCGTATGTTATGAATTGTTATGATACAGTTATGTAGCCTTGACAACAGCCCAGGTTTTTTTTTTGACAGACCGAATGACCCACTTTTATAAACTTTTATTACTTTTAGCTTTTTGTAAACATTAAAGTACATCACTTTGTTAAAAACAATTTCTCACCCATTATTCCCATTAATAGCATAATTTGTTTTAACCCTGAACATAAAACAACTTATGTACTTAAAAATTTAAATTGCCCGCTTTTTACGCTGTCAAAATTCTCCCTAATGTTTGATTTGTCATTAAAATTAGACCACGTACCCTTTTAAAATGTTATAAATTCTTTACAAACTAGTAGCTTTACTAAAAAATTAAAAATAGTGAATTAAAATGAGTGATTTAAGTGATTGGTTTAAATCGGTGCCAATTTTCACCCGATATTGGTTGACATCAACTGTGGGCTTTTCAGTATTGGGCCGTTTTGGACTATTGAACCCATATTATTTAATATTATTATTTGAACCACTAAAAAAATTCCAACTATGGAGAATATTTACGTGTGTTTTATATTATCCATTAACACCGCAAACGGGTTTCCATTATTTAATTAATTTATATTTTCTATACAATTATTCTAGAAGGCTGGAAGAAAGTATGATAAAGAAATTTAGGTTTAAGAAATGTATGTATTAATGAGCTTTTTTCAGGCACGTACGCTGGTCGGCGGGCTGATTATGGATTTTTATTGTTATTTAACACAATTTGTTGTGTTATAGCTGGAATAGTAACTGAAATGCCGGTTAGTAATAATAGTAAATAACATTACTTTTTTTACAAAAAAGAAACGACAAATTAGCTATCGATACATATATTCAAATTAAAAGTCAATAACAAATGTAAATTCAATGAAATTTATGAATAATTTTGCTAATATAAATAATTCTTTAACTTTAACAAAATGCAGGCAACCAGTAATACAGCACGGATCCCAAAAATAGTTTATTTTTTACAGATTTTAATGGATCCAATGGTTTTATCCGTTCTATACATTTGGTGCCAGTTGAATAAAGATACAATTGTCACGTTCTGGTTCGGCACACGTTTCAAAGCAATTTATTTGCCTTGGGTATTGCTTGGTTTCAATTTAGTCATCAATGGTGGAGGTGTAATGGAATTACTTGGCATCTTAGTGGGACATATATACTTTTTCTTAAAATTTAAATATCCACAAGAGTTAGGTGGACCTGATTTAATTCAAACGCCAGCGTTTTTCAAAAGCTGGTTCCCCGACGAAGTTGCTGACGTGCACGGGTTCGGCGTACCACCAGAACGTACGCAATTCGATGGTGATCGTCCTCCACCCTACTTTCGGGGCCACCGATGGGGCCGGGGCCATGTTCTTGGGGGACAGTAAAATTTGTTTTTTGTTTTAATTGTTAAATAACTACTACTATAATTTAATAAATAATTGTAATTTGTATGTTTTATTATGAAAATAAAATTGAAAAATGTATACAACAAAAAAATTTTTCTATGATTTTTGAATTATATTGTGGTGTTTGTTTTTATTCAGTTCTAATCGCTTTAAGGCTTCTCTACGTTTATATTCTATAGCATCTTTTTGTTGTTTTGCTTTTAGTTTTGCTATTGCTTCCAGGCGTTTCTTTTCTATTTCTTCTTGTGTACATTTTGAAGGCCCTTCTTGACTTTTCTTTGATGCTAGTTTTGCCAGCGCCTCTTTTCGCCGTTCCTCAATTTTTTCCAGTTCGGATTTCGATAAAATAACTAAAATTAATCATGTTTTACGAGTATAAATAAAATTATTAATAAACGTACTTTTGGATTTTGCCGTTGATTCAAAACTTCCTGTTCGACAAAATTGAACTTTTCCACTATATTGCACATTTGACGGAACATTTGTTAAATTATCGTTAGTATTTATTATATTACTGTTTCCATTTGGTTTTGGTAAATTTTCTTCGACTATTTGACTAAACATAACCAGCTGTTCGTCCATATCATCATCGAAAAAATCATTAACTACCCCAATAGTTGTTTGTTGAGTAGATAAATGCGGCGTTGATGGAAAAAAATCGAAATCTTCCACTTGTTCTTCTTCAACGTTCATCAAAGTGCTTAAATCTTTGAAACTTGCTTCCTCATCTGGAGATAGTGACAAACAATCACTTTCGTCGACTAATGCAATTTGTTCACGTAAAGCTTGCATCTCTTCGCGAAATTTTTCGAAATTCTGTATTTGGCTGTTGCTGGGGTACCGTTTTATAGGCACTTTCGGTGAATTTAACAACAAACGTTTCTTTCTTTTGTTCGGTTTATTGTGCCGATTTGAATTTTGTGGTGAATAATTCCATACAACATCGACATCGTCGGATAATTCTTGGGTACAACGAAGGTAAATGGGGCTCTCTTCCAGGAGTGGAGAGCGTGTAGGGCTCTTTGATTCAAATTCGTTGGTTGATGCTACTAAAAAAACATTTTACTCAAGATTTTTTTCCAAAATAAATTGTTAAAAACCTTTAGTTCTTAATTTTGTTGCTTTAGAGCTTTTTCTTAAGCGTTTTATTGGTGTACTTTCCATAACAATTTATTAGTCTACAATTAAATTAAATGCAACCCAACCACACTTTTTTAGTAATAAAATATAAATTAAGAGCACTTGAAAACACCAAAAGTTACCAAAGTTACTAAGTTTTCTTTGTAATTACCAAATTTTTTTTGTAAAAAATGAGTACAAGTAAAATTAAAATATTAAAACTGTATAAATCGTTATTAAATGAATCAAGAAAGATTCCTTCGTATAATTTTCGGTAAGTTTCATTCATTTCATTGTGGAATAGTTTTTTTATAATTTTATTTACACATTTTTACGCAATCTAACCTAAAAAATTACAGATCTTATGCTTTGCGGAAAATTACTGATTCTTTTAAGGAAAATAAAAATATTACCGATTCAGAACAAAAAGAAAGATTGATTAAAATAGCAGAAAGTAGTTTACAGTTAATAAAACGACAAGTAAGTAATTTTTTAATTTTTGCGAAGAAGATTTTATACTAAACTAATTCGAAACGAAATTTTTTGTTTTAGGCCTTAATTGGAAAAATGTATAGTTCTGAAAAATTAATTATAGAAAATATACCAAAAATCTATCAGAATTAGTAATTATTTAATAATGTTATGTTTTTTAGTTTTAAACTTTTTCTGTATATAGTATATGTTGTATAGCGTACGTAATATTTTTTAAATTATTAAAATGTATACTTTATAAATAAAAAAAATACAATAAAATATTCAAAAACATTTATTTTTATAAAAAGGATTCATCAAATAATAACAATGTAATAATACTTAATTAAGATCCTTAACATTTTTCAATTAATTTTACCAAATCTTTTCCCAGTACATAAAAATCTTCTATAATTGCGTCTTCATTGAATATTAGTTTATCATCGATTGCTTTTCTACCATTTAAATAAGATACTTTAAATGGTTTTTCTTCAATTGCTTTCGGATTCCACAAAACTGCAATTTTATCACCTCCATAAGGATCGTGGAAAAAATTTGCAAAATGACCGTAACTTTCCTTAAAAAAAATAAAACTAATAAAATAATAAAAACATTAAATTTTATTATTAAATTTTACCCTTAATTCCTGCATATAAATTTCTATTGGATTAAAGTCGACAATCGGTATTTTCGTACTTCTTTCTGCATTATATGGGGCCAATTGTGTTATAGATACATTTTCATTGCCAAAACATTGTTCATGTCTTCTAGGATTCATTAATGGTTTTAAATGTATTAAAACATTGTACCCTGCCAAATTCGGAATGAATATCTCTTTAATTGTATTTCTTGTTTGTATAAAATCCAGAGTTGCTTTTGCCAATTCTTTAACACGTTTTAAAATGCATTTTGTTGGAGCATTTTTGGTAAAAATTGATTCTCCTTTATCATACGGCATTATTATATACAAAGGCGGGTACGCATCTCGGTTTTGCTGTAATTTGTTCTCAATTTCACATATTTCGGCTTCTGAAAATTTTAATAAATATTGTTAGTTATTATTAATTTATTATTACTAATAATATATAATTGGCCTTACTTGTTAATTCATCATTGAAATTCAATAAAATCGTTTGCATATCAAACTCAACGTCGGAAATGAATTTCAAAAACCGACAAAACGATATTTGTGGTGTATTACTTGAATCAAAAGCAGTAGAGTTTAAATATAATGAGGCATTTAGTAAATTTACAACTTTATCAGGGAAATGATAGTCATCAATTAATTGCGATCTCAACCAACGTTTAATAAGAGCTGTTCCAGGACCATAACTAGGAAACTGAGATTGAATCCCTTTCAAAGCTCCATTAACAGTAGCATATAAATTTAATTTCTCAACTTCGAAACTCTCTTTTGTATCTTTAAAACTAACAATTCCATCAGTAGTCACTTCCCGTTTCAATAAAGCAACCTCTTTAGGTACAAACATTTTATAACGAAACACAAAACCTTCATAAAACACATCCAAACGTTCTTTATTTGTATGTGAGAAAATATTGAATTTACTTTCCAATAATTTCGACATTTCTAAATAAAATAACGTTTTTATATGCCGTACTGCTTGTAAATCATTCGGCCATTTCGAACTGTGTTCTAATTGTATAACGGAATCGATAGTTTGTACAAATCGAGGCACCATTCCGATTTTACTGTTTTTAAACACGAAATTATTACAATTTAGCGTGGTTAGATGTCCTAATTCATAGCTTGTTGATATCGGTGGAAAAATATCCGTGTAACTAAATACATCCGATACACCATTTAAACCAGTTACACTCAAACTCATCTCTAACGAACGTATTTTCTTTCCTAAATCATCAGCCGTTGTGACAACTTTCAAACTAGCCTCTTCATTGGTTCCCAATGGATATGCAGCATGAATTTTTTTATTCATAATAAATTCCTCAAACTCGTCATAATGAATTATGTACTGATTGATGTTTAGTTTATCATTAAGTATGTATTGAAGAATTTTTTTTACAATAGCACGTTTTTCTTGAATTGTACGAGTTTTAAAGTAGACGGCAACTTTTGCTGAACCGTCACGAAATCGACGGTTACTTGCAAGTTTACCCCAAAATTGACGAAATTCATCAGCCTCTTTCAATTCGTTTAGCGGTGGACCTAATTCCAAGAAATTAAATGCTTTGTCCGGGTTTAACGTTATCCCAAATGTGAAATTTTCACAATCGTCCAGTTTGGGCACAATGTTAACAACCCTGTCATTAAATCCTTTCTGTAATAAGTTTAGTAAACAATTTATAAGTAAAAGGTGTTCAAATCCAATGAATTTAGCTTTTTCTTCATCACTGAGAGTGAATTTATCAATTTTTAAAGGCTCCTTAATCCTGAAAAAAAATATATGATAGAACCGTTTTTCTATTAGAAACTCATTAACTTACTTTAAAATCAAGTCGAATTGTAATTGAAATGGAAGTTTTGTTATAAAAAGCGAATCAAATGTTGAAATCGTACTTTTATCTAGTAAATTTAATGAAATTTCACATTCTTTACGTAATTTTACGTAAATTGAATTATGTATAAAAGATCCAACATTAAAACATCCACTTTCGTCTAATAAAATTGTATCAAAATATTTTTGAAACTGAGATAAAGTATCTGAAGAAATCGAATTTGTGTTGCAAATACTTGACAAGTTTGTTTTCAATTCGTTTGTGCATATAAAGTTCCAAAAATTGCGGACAATTTGATAAGAACTCATAAAGCCATTAATTCTTTTTTTAATAAATAAATAAACTGTTAAATAAACACAAAATTGTGTAATTGGCTGCAATTCGCGTTGTTTAAGCCAAACTTGCAGAATTTTTAAGCCATCTTTCACATTTTTTTGTTCGTCTAGAGTTTTCTTGATGAAATTCCAGTTTCTATTTAACGTAACGTCATGCAAATGTGCACAATTATAATAAACAGTTCCAAAATCTTTTAACAGTTCATCATTTTCAAAGTGAAACTCTTCGAATAAATTAACTTTCATATTATTAACGTTCGGAAGAAATCTCGCTGGCTTGAAATAGTCCTCTGGTGGCGTGGGATAAATATTGACCAAAACCTTGTTTTGATTTACTGTTAAAATCGGTAAAAGTTTATTGTTTTCATGATAATTCCACTTTATAGGAAATTTCTTTAAATTTTTCGCAATATAATGTAAATAGCACCATCGTTTCACTAGATAGCGGTTATTTAAGTAATCTCGTACATTAAAACAACTCTTGGGTATTTGTAAATTCAAATTACATATTAAATCTGGCCCTGGAAGAGAATTTATCTCGTACAGGCCAAAAGTTTCCATTGCATCCGGAGCTAATAATTTTATATGCAAATCCTGATCAGTTTTGTACGGACATTCCTTATTTTTTGATAATAGATAATTTTCTTCAGGTAAATTGTTCAAAATTGTTTGTAATTCTTCTAAAAGCGAACTTAGTGTTTTTTTACGTTTATTTTTTATCTGTATTTCGGCTAATAACTCGTCAGTTTGCAACCGGAATAGATTATTATTGTACAAATTTTCCGTTTCTTTCAATTGATTCAATTCTTCAACAGTTGGCATCGAATATAAGGAATTTTTGTTGGGCTTTTCATCTTCTTCGCGAATATTTTCGTATTTAATTTTTTTAGATTTACTGTTTTTGTTTTGTGACGTTCTCTTCCCCTAAGAAATATTTTTAACATTACATTTAGTTTAAATAATTTGTTGTATGCTTACATTAGTTGCTTTTGCCATTGTGTATGTTCGGTGATTTTAATTATAAAACGTAAATGCTAAATGCAACAGAACCAGCATGCTTAAAAAATAAGGTTATTGCATGGTTATTGATAACAATGGTAACTTAGGTAACTAAAACTTTGGTAACTTACAGTTCTCTAGGTAATACGCCTGATTAGAGCCGTTACAGAAAAATTTGAATTTTGAAACGTATGTCTGCTTCTTACGTTTTTAATAAAAATGTGACTATAGCGATCCAAAGGGCTAAAACGAAGTTTATTGTTTTCAAAATAATGTTGAGTTTGTAACATTTATTTTGGTATGCATCAGTCACTAATTTAATGGGTATAATAATATATATACTGTAATTCTTGTTTCTAACCTCAAAAATTCAGTCATTTTGCAGAAGTTTGTTTGTAAACAATATAAATTCGTAAGAATACAAAAGGAAAACTAATGTAAAACATGTATAATAAATTAGAAAATGTTTGTATAACTTTCAGATACACTTTAGTAAATCGTTGCAAGCATAATTAAATTTGTGGAAAATGTCCCAGGGGGTCCCATGGTTCCAGGTATATAATGAGCTTACATTGTAACAGGCACTCATTTAGCACTCGAAAGTCGAAGCAATAGCAGGTGTTATACGATTAAAGTGTTACGTGTGTTATATTTTCATTTTGTGTATAGTTAAAACGTTAAAAACATTAATCATGAAGTGTTGGGCTCCATTTTGCAAGCATGATAATCAGAAACATTCGTGCACTTTTTTTACATTTCCAAGGGATGCTAATAAAGCATTAATATTTTCCATGATTTATGTGTAGTTATTCTTGTTGATTTTCGCCTGAAGAAGCTAATGCATTTACATGCGAAACGTTGCGTTTTATCCAAATAAAGATTTAGACCTGATTTAGACACTTAAATGTTATTTCAGTACATTTATTCCCAAAAATATTCGATAGTAATTATTGTTTAATGACACAAAACTTGTTTTCTATTGTCTTTTTTTGTTCAATGTGCATGTCTTTAGAAAATTTATATTCTATCTTATATTTTACAGTGACAGTCACTCCATGAAAACATTCTCGTATACATGAAATAAAAGTATTCATATATATATATATATATATATATATATATTTATTTATTATATAAACAAAGCAAACAAATACAAAATAATAATACATATTATTTACATATAACATAATAATAAGTAACAATTACAGTACAAACTTAACTATTCTTACGCATAAATGAAA
>SSSI01007550.1:0-35927 GCA_004796505.1 Oryzaephilus surinamensis | reverse complement strand
TCCTTCTTTTTTATATTTTTTGATATTTTTTTAGATATATTTATCCAATAAGTAGGTACCTGTATTATATTTGTATTTGATTTGACAGTAGCTTTAGATTTGACTTACCGCTGTAAGTACTTTAAATAAAAAATAAAAAATACGTTAAAATATTCGTTTTTAAATCAAATTAAGAAAGAATAAAAGTGTTAAAATTAAGTTTTATTTCAATTGTAACGAAAACTCTGAAAATATTGTAAAAAAAAAGGTAGAAAAGTATAAAATATAGAAGGCATTTTTGACAGTTCAAGAAGGAATATCTCGAAAACGGGGCTTTTGCCCCAAATTTGGTTTGGATTTTCGGAATCTACACATAAAAATACGTCTATTCTGAAAATGTCATCAAAATCGGTTTGGTGTCCGTAAAATGCATATTTACCATATTACATAATGATATCTGGATTTCTTATAATATAATTAGGTTCTTTCCAAATAGCAGTAATTTCCAGTAATATTACTATTGCACATGCGCAATGATAAAATGCCTTTCCAACTGTGCAAAATTACTGTTTGGGGATTACAAATTACTATCAGTTCGCTTTTCCAACTTCTATTCTGAACCAAAAAATTACCGTTCATTACCGTTCAAACAGTCCTTGCTCATAAGCAAGTACTACGAGTCCGGCGCAATCGCAGATGAGAATTTTCTATAAATAGGTGGCGTGTATATTGTTTACATCTGTTTACATGTTGAATTTTGACAGTTAAATTTTAAATATTACATATTGGTTACATACTTATTTTGTCTATTACGTTTTCCGCTCTCAAATAACAAATTTGTTTAAATAATTTGATAACTTTTGTGGATTATATTACTGTTCATGAAACATGGATGGCACTTTTGACAATTGACAAATTCAACGAACTAAAGCCTTTTCAACTTGAATTTTGGTTACGCTTAGTAAATTTATTGGAAATATCCACGCATGCGCACTGAACAATTCGTTACTGGTAATTAATAGTAATATTACTGGAAATTACTGCTATTTGGAAAGAACCTATTATTAAATGAAAGCAAGTTGTTGCATTTTCAAAACCCATGAATAAAACAGCTGCCCACATGGCAAATAAATTTATTTTATTATCATTTGGAAATAATAATAAAGCTACTGTTCATGTACTGGTTTTGTTTTTTCTTTTATTTTTGTTTAACTTGAAAATTTGCTATTTTATATTGAAAAAGAGCCGAACAATTCTAATTTTAATAAAAATCATATAAATTAATTCGAAACAATTTAGCTATCGGACACATCTTGACCAAGTAATGGTATTACAAGTCGAGAACAACGTCATGTTATCACGATCCCCACGTATACTTCGTGTTGTGATTTGCATTTGGATCTTATATTCTAAGAGGTATTATAAAATATACCAAATAGCATTGAGTTATCAGAATATCGTTTGTTTTCACTAATTTATATAGCAGTTATGTCGACATATTTTAATATATTATTATGCATTTCTACTGTTAGCCTGTTGCTGCATTTTGAACTACTTTAGGGCAAATAATAAATGTATGTTAAATTCATGTTGAATAAATTCAACTCGTACAATTTACGTTCAACGATGACATTGAATGGGCTTTATTGCATAATTTTTTACTTTATTCTCTTTTACACACACAAATGCATTGTAGGGAAATCTGACCCACTTGAATCGATTCAATGAAAAAGATTGATGTATACACAGTTGACATTTGATGTCATCAGATTTAGATTCTGTGTGTATATTACAATTTCATCCTACCTATACCTATAATATATTTTATAAACATTTTTATATTAAATTGAATTTCTTTTAAATGAATATAAAAAGTTGTATGCACTCTGAATACAATTTATATAAAGAATCTGACAATAATACAAAAGAGAAAATAATTGATCGTATTTCATATAAACATGAATTATTTTCTATAAAACTGAGCAGCAGCACCATCGTTAAGTACAATTTAACACCCACACATAGCACGTGTACATAAATGCAATTTCTTGAAAATAAACTGGTAGGTATATAGTTTGTGGAGCATTTAAAGCACGAAAACTAACAGTACACAGAAAAGCAGACAATCATTATTGTTTGTCAGAAAGTTGACAAAAATCAACACACACACACAATTTTCTTAATAATCATTTTTTGCCACCAACTGATTTATACATGATGGAATGTAGGAAGTTCTTTGGACAGCATGCAGCTTTATAGCCGACATTGTTGTTTTTCTTTATTATTAGAAATAAATACTAATTTGCTTTCTTCAAATATGTATAGCTGTGTATTGAAAGTAAATGTATTATTATTTCAATTAATTTTATTCGAAACTTTCAACGATGATGGTTATTGTCATTTTTCTCTAGATTTGTATACAGAATTACTAAAGCTACCTAAATTTCGTTATAAGACAAAATATACAATAATTTCATGTAAAAACCATAAAAATTGAAAAATAATCGTATGTTGGAAAAAAACTGAAAAACGATGATGGTTATTGTCATTTTTCTCTAGATTTGTATACAGAATTACTAAAGCAACCTAAATTTCGTTATAAGACAAAATATACAATAATTTCATGTAAAAACCATAAAAATTGAAAAATAATCGTATGTTGGAAAAAAACTGAAAAACTGTTGTAGTATTGCACGATTTGTGCATGTATTACTCGTATTGTACAATGCACAAGTAAAAGTGTACAAACACCATGAAATATCTGTCTCTTTTTGCTTTTACTTCATTCGATATACACGGCCACAAACTTAAGTTGTCTATGTTAATTTAAGCGGGTTCGTATAAATACTAAGTATACGTTAACTATATATACATATTGTAGTTTATTCAATATAATTTCAAGTAAATAAACATTCTCCACTTAACCATTTACAATTTCTATCTAACATACCATATAGAGAGCAACACCAGTCACATGTTTAGTTTGTTGTAATGTTTGCCACCGCTGCTATTCAATTCGATTTTATTGTTATGTTTGTGACGATTGACAATGTTTAAGATAAATAGCAATTTCAGATATGTTTCAATTGGATAATCTACATTTATTGAATTTCTGTCCGCCTTATATTACTGCATATAATACAACAAACCAAAGTAATTGGTTTGTCATTATGTCTGACTGTTTAATGTTTTAATACACAGAACACATTATTATATTATTATTATTATTATATAGAAACATACCAAATTAATTGTTCGACTATATGTGCGTTCCATTTAATGGCATAATTATTATCATTGTATATGCTTATTGGTATTATTAAGAAGAAAAATTAAATCACGAACAAGCTACACAATAAATGAAATTGGAAAAAAACAATTTATATTCGTTGTACAAATTTAAATTGAACTAGATTCATTTCTTTTGGAATTGTTGCAAATAAAATAATTTCAATTTATAGAAATCATTATTATATAAATGATTGTTGTTTTTTTTAAATCATATTTATTACCATTTTGAATTAATATTTCGTAAAATTGTATGCCTAATTTATTTATTATTATGTATTACATTGCTAATATGATGGTTGACTGACAAAAAAATATTAAATCAATTTAAAATACGGGAGTTTTCATAATTTCCAATATTTGTTCATGCATCTTGAACTGACCCTTTATAATAAAAGTACTAAATCGCGGGTTAAAATGACTCAGACCGACTGAAGATGTGAAAACAGAAAAATTTACTTGAAATTTTATATTAAAATTTTGTTTTCAAATTGTAAAATGTAAATCGACATTTATACATGCAAACAAGTTAGCTGAATGAATTTTTCATCCATTAACTGTTTATTGATGGTTTTTTATGAAATATCTCTATACCACTATGCCATTGAAAATAAAATGTTTTTAGGCGAAACGAATTGGACATTTTGTAATCGTTTCCCAGTATTTGTCATTTGCGCTTGTCAGCTAGTTAGTACAATTCTATAAAACTCTTATTTGTACACAAATTACATTAATAAAGTATTATAGATATATACATGTATAACAGAGTTTAATGTAATAATAAAATAGTGACATTGAAAATCGAGAGTGGCTGACTGTGAACGGATGTACAACATGCAGATCAAGTGTAATGATGGGAAGAACGGGCTATTGTTAAACTAGGCGTGGGACAATCCGTATTACACTGCCTTACTGGAACAAAAACGCCACCTTAAATCATTGGGTAGTGTTTTATATTTTTATACACATATTATACGTACTTTTATATATGTAGGGATTCGAAACAAATGAAAACTAATGTATAATAAGATAAGAACGTTGGGTAGTAGAATCGAAGGAAGAATTTATTCCCAGGCCCAAGCATTTTATTATTTTATATGTAGACAGTGAATGTTATTATAATTAAGGCATATCTGATGAGGTATGAGAGCAGACATTTAATTGCGGTTGACTGTTTTATTCAAAAGAAATGTATTTATGGGTATAACATGGTCTCGAATTGACGGAAACAGTGTATGTGTGTAGCAGGATTTTACATGAACTGTGGGCAGGAAATGAAAATTGGATAATTATTTTTTGGATATAAACGCCCATTTATAAAACAAGTTAACAGTATATGTTAACAAACCAGTAAAATTTTGCTTTATTTTTAAATCAGACACAATTTTAATATAATACAACAATATATATTAAAATGTCCTTAGAATGCTAACGATTTTATAATTGACAATGAATAAGCAGTTGGTTGATCAGTGTTGTCCAAAACTGATTTTATTCGAAAAACAAAAAACACTTGAAACGTATAATTTACGCCCATTATCGCTATATTACAGTAAACAATAAATTCTCATATAAAAAAAGTTTGAAATAAACACAATCAAGAGTGAAGATCGCTCGCGCCATTCAACCTTACATAAGGACTTAAGACAATGATATAAGCCATTAGAATAGGTTCACACGTTGACGCTGTCAAGGCCATTCCCAAGCAGCAGCGTCCATTGCGTCCCACGCCATCGCATTGTTAATATTATTATTTGTTACTGCTGATGGAATGTAGCAAAAACTCTTTTTCTAACCTTGATTTGACCCCTGATGGCTCCAATTTCCATTCAAATTGTGTTTATATATTTTTTTTTCTGTTGACAATGTGTATGTCTCTTTTATCGGTCTTCTAAATTTTGTCATCTACCTTACTTCTTATCTTAGGAGTGAGTGTAAGTTTTCCATGTACAGAATAACAGAACTGTCGTTACACTTTATTTGTACTTGTACACACTTGAAGAATTTTAATACCTACAGTTCATTCGCTTATTTGTGAATTATTGAAGAAGAAGGTTTTTACACTAAAATGTATCTTGTCTATTAGATTGTTAATTAATACGTATCTATTGCCCTACATGTTTTACATATGCACATTAAACGTCTAAAAATAACCTGTAATCTGTTATTATACTCATATATATGAAATAAAATCATAAATGCAAACTGAATACTAAATATAACTGTATATATTAAAGGATGTCCGACATAATATAAACAAGTATAATATAAAAAACACAATATTCTTTAATAGCTGTTTTCCAATATAGTTATATTCCGCAATAAGTATGTAATGATATTGTAATTTTGATATATTTAAGCCAAATTATAATGCTACTTGTGCCATATATATGAAAAGATATATTTAATATTTATACATTCTCTTTTTCTAGGCAATAATTTGTTAAGTGTTTATTAGTAATTAAATCAAAATTCAGATTTAAATATCACATTATATATGTATAGGTTATTATAAATAATAATGAAGCATGTATATTAAAAACAATTTTTGTTTTGTTGTTTAATACAGATTCAACATTTATAAAATGCAAATGACTTTCTAGTGCATTCCATTTGTTGTTTTTTCAATCGTGCCGCTTTTAAAACTATAATAGTTATATTTTTTCTAAATTGTCAAGTTATTTTCCTGGAGCAACGAATTTAAAATATATATAATGTTTAAAATTATTTTTCTCTGTTTTCAATAACAATATAATAATATATTGTGAAATAATATTGATGTACGTAAAACGTGTTAAGTAGTTAAGCGTTTAGAACTTCCTTATTTGATCCCATTGTATGGTCATTTAATAATTTCAGTTTCGTTTTAAATATACGTCCACCGACAATATAATCAGGCTGAAAGATCTGAAAATTATGAGACGATCCTAACGGCAAGGAGGCGAACTACTAATCTAATCCTGCGAACAACCAATCATTTAGAAAACCTTCTTATCGACTAACCTTATTTCACCACTCTCTAGAAAAATGCCCTCAAGCAAAATTTTCTGTAAAAATATACCGTATAATTTTTCTATTGTTATTATATTTTACACCTTTAATAACAATATTACCAACGATAAGGAAATAACCAGTACGCTTTGAAAATATAGAAATTCTATGACTTGATTTTGTTTTTTCTTTGCTCACGTACTTTATTGAATGATGTTTTATCTTACATGAAGCAATGCTTTATATTAAAACCGTCTATTTTTAAGTAAATATCCATTTTTAGGGACTTTTTTGTTCGATTTCTATTAGTAACTTACTAACCTGATTTTTCATATTTCCAAAACATGAATTGCATTTATAGTTCAATTTCATTTTTTTTTTTGTTTAAACAAATATTTCGCGTTTCTTTAATAATTAACTTTTTCTTTTGGTGAAACATTCACTTTTCTTTCTATTTATAAAGAAAATTTAATTTATTCTTACACAAAAACGTAAAATTCGTTCTATAGTGTTTATTCACTATTATATTAAACTTACTTAACTAACTATTATTACAAATTCTATATACATTATACTTTAATAGATCTTTGAAAATGATGATAATATTTTCAAATCAATTTGACATGGCCCATAATATTTTTAGCCACTGTTGTTAATTCATTTCCCTTTGAACCAACAGACCACCACATCGATAATGGTTACATAATTCATTCTAATATCAAATTACACTTGATTGTTGTCTGAATAAATTTTTTTCCGCATTCCCATTTTCTTTGAAAAAAAAACAACTATGGTTGTTTTATGCGTCCACCGTTCATACACAATATTTATATTATTAATATACAAAGTGCCGTTTTTCATATAGTTCCATATACAATATTATTATGCAAATGTTTATTGTAAGGCTTTAGAAGAGTGCATGATTGCTTTCGGGGATTCTTTTACAAATACGCAAGAGGGATATTTAATTAGAAAATATATACACTTTATTTATTTAACCGATAAATTTTCTTTGTGGCCTTTCTAAAAATCTCCTATATAATATTAAATTTCATATATTAAAAACGTGATAAATCACGGATATAAACTTTGATGAATTATCAAAATTAATGTAATTAAAATTAGAATAAACACAAAAAAAAATAAAAAATTGAATTGCATTGACATATTGAATGTGGTTTTATAGTACCTAAACTAATAATATAGGTATGTGTACCTATATAGATACAATAAATTAATTTTGAATGGTACAATACTGCAGTATGATGATTATTATCATCATACAGTGAATTTGACCTCCGGCTATGATGCAACGATTGTAATTTTAGTTACCATTTTATATTGCACACAGATTTTACTATATACATATATATTCTATATTTACAACCTACACGCAATAACAATAATTTTATATTCTAGTAAATAATTCAATATTATTATTATATGGAAACTTAATAATTTTAACCTAAATAACTTGTACATATTATTTGTTTAAAAAAGAAAAAAATTATACCCATTGTAATAGTGTCATCATGAATTGAAAAATAACTCTTTCAACATATTTACCTGCAATAATGTCTTTAATTTAACATTATTAGAGAAAAATATGTGTATTGTATACCGCATCCGGTAGCAAAAATCAATCACGTTCTTGAAATAGATTTTTTTTTATTTTGCCGCAATTATTATATATCTACCTGTGAACGGCCATCAAAACAAATGATGACATTTTAACTGAAACGAAAATTTAAACTAATGTACATATGCCATAATTTGCAGTTCAATATCAATAAAGCAAAGTAAAAAGCCATTAGTGGTTTTGCATGCAAGTTATCTAAAGAGCACCCCAGCTAATATCCAATTCGCAGCCGCTAACTAGGAAATTTCATTACTAGCCGCTTGGCACCAGCAAAGAGAGAATGCCAATCCGTAATTGATAGCCTGATAAATATGTCGCTACTTGTACTTAGCATTTATCATTATGTTGCCGACTGATTGGAACTTATAACTTACTCGTATTTACAACTAGATACTTCAATCATTATATTTTAACTCTGAGAAAAAATATACGATCTATTTATTTCACATTCGCTTCAAACATTACGAATTTATAATTGGTGAGGCAGTTGCCGTTAAAAATGATTAATATTTTATATTATTTTGCAAGAATTTGTGCTACCTTTGTCAAACATCTGCCGTTTTAGCAGAATTGATTTTTGATAGTATTGGAATACATATGTGACTGGAAAATTGTAAATTGAGAATTAATTCAGTATTATTATGAAGAATTTAAACAAACATCCTAATTCTCGTTTTCCGTTGCTGTAACAAGTTAGTTTCTCGAAAAATAAAAAACTATACTCAAAAACAAGTGATTTTACATTGTTTCAGGTACAAAAAAAAACAAGTGTAACCAAACACACAATCCAATAGCATAATTATCCCACCTTTTACCATAACAAAAAATTGTAATTGAATTTATATTATAAAGCCGACACATTTATACACATACTAGCTGGTATATGAAGTGTTATTTTATAATGAAATGTTAAGGTTGCCGTTGCCAGTAGTAGTCATCCTCTTTTATATAAAATTGCTGTCGGCAGAGAATTAGTCATAGTGTTTTTGTCAAATATATGTATACCTATTCATTCACCATCATGTTATCTATTATTTTACTGATCATGTGTTAACGTGCGATTCGTTTACACTTAAATTGATATTGTGGGGCATTTTGAGAACCGATCTGTTGTGTATTAATGTACCTTTTGTCAAGTTTTCTTGTATAGTTTTCGCAATAACGGAAATATATAATTAGTTTTATCCTAAATTGACAAGTTGGCATATGGTACTCGGTGTGTGCTGTACCAAATAGAAAACGTTGGCATTTCAGACAGATCAGTCAAAATGTAATTTTTTATTGTCCATACAGGCAGCTTTTGTTTAGGGGATTGTTTACCTGACCAGCATTTTGTCTTGAGTGAATTGACTCTATGTTAGACCAGAATTAGAAAAATGAAAGTAAAATGAAATAACAAAAAACTATACTTCAAAGCATTTATTTTAAACTATGAACTTTAATGTTATAATGTTGCACTAAATCACAATAATTCATAAGACATTGTGTACGTATAAGCTGTGTTTATAAAAGAAAGGGCATTTAGTTGCAGCTGTAGTGAACTGATTGAAGGTAGATCGAACATAAATGATAGGACACGATCTACTGCTATAACGGTTAAATTTACAATATCGACTATATCGATCACATAAGTACACTATCAACCAATATCTATCAATATGACACTTTATTTTGCCATATATGCAACATAAATATGTTCGGTATGTTAACTTATTTACTTACCAGTAACAAGTCCACCCTTTTAAAGAATCACAATAATTGCATAAATACATTGAATTGTTTAAATAGCTTGTCAATCACTTGTTTATTCAATTATGTCATTTTTACAATTTAAACATATTTTGCCCTTATGCATACAATCGTAGGTATATTTAAAAAAAATTGGTTTTGTTATTTATTCGATATATGAGATCACTTGGAATTTTTTCGCAACTAACATATCTTTGTGCAATTGCAACACGCATTTATAAGCCTATTACATATAGAGTTGAAAAGAAACGTTTTTAAATCGTGATTCACTTTTTAAAAAAATTTTTGATCACGGCTAGACCCACAACTCTCCGTCTTTTAACCTTCTTATAAAGTTGATTGGAATTGACAGGCCATCAAATCTAGAGTTTGATATTGTAATTATTAGACTACCACGTTGAAATGAGTTGAAAAAAATCTATTCATTAGAATATATATGATGCAATTGATCATTTTATGTTTATAACATGATTACCATTGTTTCATTATTATATTATAATAGAGAGAGTGTACTAATTTAATGCATTTGAGAATGGGCGGTCAGTTTGTTAAACTGCTATAATTGACTATACTTGATTTATATATAAAACAATTACAATGAAAATTTATGTAAAGTTCAAGTTTATTACTCATGTTTGTTAAAAGGGAAATGCATTTAAAATTTCTTCATATTCTGTAAAAATATGTTACAGAATGCAACCAGATTCAATTATAATTTAATGCTGGCTTTAATATAAAACTGTCACTATATTTTATACATTTCATATACGAAAAATAAATTTTTGTTGCAATTTGTAACACCTTCATTTATCTTTTGATATAAATATAATGATACTTTTAACTTTGTTGCAAACAACTGGGTTGTAAATTTTAATTTATAAAGATGTCAAATCTAATAACATGTCATAAAAGTGTTTGTTGGTCAATAAAATGGAAAATAATTTACAAAATAAATACAAAAATATTATACTACCAGATGTAATATTTCTTGTAATATTTTTTTTTATTAAAATACTCTACAATTTAAAAGTCTTGCAAATCTCTACAGTCTTAGATGGAATGATAAATTTAGATTAATATCAGGATTTAAGTAATAATTATTTTACTACTGTTATCGACTAGATTCATGGGTTTCCTTGTAAGCATGATTTAGACAATGATTCATCATTTTTATTTTACAAGAAAATTACAAATGCGTTTATCTGCTATATGCGTAATATTCCTAATACCAAAGTAGAAATATTAAATAATTCCAAAGATAATGGTTAAGTATATAATTACCAGTTTTTAAAATTGCACAATTTTCTCCTAACACTCTAAGAATATACATTATAAATCCTTTACATTGTAGACAGGCAATAATAATTTAAGTTATATATATACTTATTTGTAGTTAACTTACATTTTCAGTAAATGTACAATTTGAATCCAAGCCAGTGATTACATGAGTAAATATGTTATTTACACAGGTATGAAAAACAAGAAAACATTTACAGTTGAACGTAATCTAAAATCTGCACATATATACAACAAGTCTGATAATAATATGCAACATCAACAAACAACAACAACAAAATGTAACTATACGTGAGGTTGAGATATGGACCCAGTCATACAAATGAGATATTCAAACACATATATAGTTCTCATTACAATTAGATCTGTTTTAGTTAATAATCTTATATTTCTGTATATTTAATAAAATAATTGACTTTGAAGCAAGTTAAGTTAAATGATAAATATTATCAAAAAACAACATTCTAAGCAAAACGTTGTTCTGACATTTTGGAATAAATTTCATATTGATTTTCCTAAAGCGATTCTATACCAATATATTATATAAAGCAATGTGAAATTATATAAGAAAGAGTGCTTTTGAAAATTCTATTGATCTGCATTGACGTGCCACAATTCTTCATATATGTATATAAATATACAATATAGGTATAGGTTGCAATACGTAACCAATAATCATTTTGTCTGTAATATAGTTGATCTGTAAAATGTTTCAATAAAACATTACTCTATTTGTTTGGAAATGATTTTATTGAACGATTGTAATGCATGCATTTCATACATTGCATATAAATGGGCAAAATTTTCGTTCTGATGAATTATTGACTATGATATGGACGATGATGTAGGTAGAATTGTAAATAAATTAAGACGTTACTACAGACATTTTTTTCGCAATGGGAAATTTATGACAAAAATCTATACGTTTTGCACTCGATTATTTGTTGACTATTAAACTATTATTAGATATAGGCTAAAAAAGAACTATTATGAATAAATACCATGGACAGGATGACCCCTTTTACTTGTTTATATGGCTGACGTACTTTTACTTTATTTTAAAATAAAAAAAATTCACCAACTCTATAACTTCTTGTTTATTTGCAATTATCGCTCTTTTCAAATAACCCAAGATTAATTATCTAGTCATACTCAAGTCATTTAACATGCCAATATCTAATTTCTAAAAAACAGCAGTATACACATCACAAAGTAATTTCCTCACACACATATTTAATGACAAAATACTGTATATATGTATATAAGTAATTTTTCTTCAATCAATATTATTTGTAATTAATAGATAATAATTATTTACCACTGAATCTAATCATTTTATAACCGCATTTGTAAGTTAATTTTTATGAATTTATTGATTTGTCATGTCTAATAATGGCATTTTCCGGACTTAGATTACAAAATGTTTGTTGTTGCATAATTTTTTTTATTGTTACCCAGTTTGTAAATTTAAAACGGGAAATCAATTTTTATTAAATGTTTAATTGACTTGAATAATTATCGTTTTGGATATTAAAAATATACTTCATCGTGTCCCCAAAATCCGTATAGTTTCTTTGTAAGATTGATAGGTTGATGGTATGATGTTGACACAGAGTGCAATGTAGTTACCTAACAGAGGGAGGTGTAGGTCGCCGGTAACAACCCAGGTCACTATACCCACTACTTCTTGGATTTAAACTGATCACGCATACACGCTTTCAGGCACCATGCAATTTTAAATATTCCTATAACTATGCTAACTTAGGTATATGCATACCTATATATGCATCTATTATATATCTGTGTATGTATCTACGTATGTATATGAGCGACGTAAATAAACCAATATGAGGTTTATACAAAAACTGTGTATCGTAACAATACGAATTGAATGTACCCATAATTTGAAATAACAGAAATTTGTATTTCAAATTTAGGCGCAACTTGGGCAAAAATCGGCTAGTTGTGCCCAAACGGCGCCTCATATTTAAACATACCACAATGAAAAGAGAATTTTGGTGAACAAAATGTGACCATATTCGTTAATCAACAAAATAATATGTAATAAATTATGTTATTGATTGTTTGTTAAAAAAACCATTCGAGAATAAAGACATTTAAGTCACGACCAGTTAAAGAAGTACACAATTTTCGTAATTGTCACAAGAGCAATTTAAAATCAAACGAATCAGTTTCAAGTGCATCGAAATTGACATAAAATAGCCATATGGACGGCTTCAAATTACTGTTAGACTACATTATAAAATGTAATGTGCAACATTTTCCATGGAAATTGGTATATATAGAAAGAGAGAAGTATGATTATTGCACTGCAGTTGTATAAACAACAGCAATAATATAAGAAACGACATCGTAGTTGTGAAGCCAGTGCAGATTGGACACATGTAATAGCATTTACAGACAAGGTGTTTGCTTATAAATGTTGACATGTAAATTATTTACGAACTTACAGCCACACTTATTTGTTTTTGTCTAATAACAAGTCAACAAATTGATTTCTCAATTCACTAAACCGGACTCCCTACACAAATTTCAAATTGAAATTGATTTTTTTTATTATTCCAAGTCTCCTAATTGGTTCACAGATGTATATTGGTATAATTATTTTGTTGGATTTATTAATAGAAGTTATTTGATTTACTAATCAGTGCTCTTAATATTATGCTATTGCTATTAATAACTATAATGTTATTTTGCTGCTTTTGGTTGTAATGATTTTATGTGTATTATTATAGCACATAAATCTTATAGAAAGTATTTTTTGCATAAATATCCTTGAACATCAGTCTTATTTGTTTTATACTTTGCCATGGATAATATTAAAGTTACTGTATATTTTATATTAAATATTTTTATTAGACAATATTTTTTAAATTGTACCTTTCATTTCAAATGGAAATATTTGTTTAGAAAGCATTGTCTGAAAAATTGCAAAAAATCTTTCCATATTGTTTTTGGTATATAAATTTCTTCGTCTTCGCATATACATATTTTGGACCTAAACACGAACTCTGACAATTACAGACAGATTTAACGTTACTCAATTGTGTATTACGTTTTATATAGTTGTGCAACTTTCGATATTCACGATATAGTTAGCAAAAGAAATTGCCTTTTGTTTTTAAACACGCTCTTTAAACGATTGTGTTTTTTTTTGTTAGTTGGCATAAACGAAACACCGCTTATAGAAGATTAAAATTTTTCAATGAACAATTTTGAAATTACATTATATGTATTTAATTAATGTGAAAGAAGAAAATGTAAAAATTAATAAATATTTTCAATAATTATTTATAGCATCGATAAATCAAAACAGTTAATAATTGTTTATTTGAATTCCTAAAAGGTGAAAAATTGCATTTATGCAATTGTACTTATTTATATTATAAATATTGTAAAGAGAGAAAACTAACTAAATAAATCATATGTAAATTTCATTAGCATTAATCCAACTGATTATTGGCATACCTCATAAACTAGTAATTAAATTAAATTATTCAACCATTTATTTCAAGTGGTAGACAACAACTTATATGACACTATATTATAATATTATATTATTGGCTCCAATAAAAACACTCTTCTGAATAGATTTTAGCAAAATTCTATTTATAAGTTTGTTATCATACAAACATATATTAGATATAAATTATTAAAGTGGAAATGTGTTGATGCCTCATTTGTGTCATTCGAAAACATTTATTTGTATATAAAATAGGGGCTTTAGCACACCATTTAATAATATTCACATTGAATCTTTGCTCATATTTCCAATATTTTAGTGTAACAATTTTATATTTAACGTGTGTACATTATTAAACACCTACACAAATTCGAATAATGTTTAACAACTAACTTATATTACATATTGCAAAACTTCATGACATTCATATATTCTCATTTCAGTTTGCCTTAATTGATAAAGTAATTAATGTCTTGCATGTCTATAATACCTTTACGATATATACGAAAAATTCTCTACTATTATTTTTATAGAAAAGTAATTAAGTTTTACATGTTGGTTTCATGTAAAATAAAATAAATAATGCAGTTGACTGAATACAGCAACTTGTTAACAACGTAATTATTAATTTTTGTACAACATCATTATTATTTTATATAATAATAGTGAAGTTATGAGATTCTCTAATTAGAAATAAAAATATTTATGTGTGAGTGTACGATACGATATTTTATCATACCTAGTAAATGCATACACACGATTACACATATGTGTATGTAATATTTTTTTCTTATATGTATATAAGTAATGTGTAGGTACACGTATATTTGTATTATAAGCATCATAGTATCAATTTATTATAATTTCGAAACAATAGCAGGTGGCTATCTTCAATCAATATAATAGTCTCTTATAGTAATGCAAGAAGCTTTAATGAGACTTTAAGATTGTCGTGCTTATAATAACGTTTTTTACAACTGTCAAAAGAAATAGGTTTACAAAATGTTTGACAATATGACTAATTAAATATACAAAAATTATACAAACAATTCTTTTTTATTTTATAAGAAATCCTCTTAATTTTCCAAAACACGGTTAAAATTAATTTTCAATGAAATTGTCCATTACTATGCTATAAATTTTTTTTTAGATGATCCATATTTGACAATCTAAATTGAATTTACTTTAAATATAAGTAATAGGCAAATGGGTACAAATTTTTCGCAACACATTCACTGATAGATCACTTAATACGTATAGAATTTATTTTACTGGTTATGTACAATTAAACAACATATTCGTGGTAATAAATTAAATTTTAGCACCTGTTTCTATTGGTTAAACAAGTTTGGTATTAATAAGAATTGCGCACTCTAATACCACTCATATTCAAGTGTTATAAGATAAAACTACCTCAATATTACCATCAATGTAGGAGTCAAATTACTAATTAACTGTACTACAACTTAGAAAGTGATGCAAATTTTTCTGCATACCTTTATCGAATTCTACTAGTAAAATATTAATAAATTATTTTCTATGCAACAATAAATCATTTCTATTCATTATATGGAAAACAGGAAAAACGAAAATGTTATTAATGTATATACGAGTATATAAAAAATTGTTTAATATTATCTATAGAAAATGTGCACCTATATTTACACATTATTTGTGGGAGGGAAATCTTTTGTTGTCATATAAAATATTGGCGCCAGGAAATTCAAGCAATTTATATGGTGCAGTTACTTTCAAATAATGTGTAGTAGTATTTACTGCAAAACAAATTTAATGCATTTCACTGAGAGGTATTAATGTTCTAACATTGTGAAACATCTCCATTAGTTGAGTATGTGTCTTAAATGATGTTACATACACAAGTATATAAATAATACATATACATATATAGAGACGTATAGAAAGGATATAAAGAAAAAAACTCATAACTTCATTAACTCCCTATGCAAAGTCTTGTATAAATTGACAGCTATTACAGCTATCAAAGGATTATCATTTTATTGAATATTCATTAAATGATTTATTAGAGCTTGTCCTTATTTATGTCACATAAAATGTTATGGAAAGTTGAAAACTGTTAGTTTAAATCATAATTTATTTATTCTATAGTGTATGTAATATACATATGTACATAAATACAAAAAAAATAGTTTATTAATTAAATTTGCTTAGTCAAATAAATAATCTATTACAATATGTATAGGAAGCATATATTCATTTAATTTGAGAATCTAAGAAATATTTATTATACATGCAAAAATCTATCGTAAAATAAATTTTTATAGGTTAACAATTTTATAGATTCCGTATATTTTTTTTAACAAAGGTTAATTAATATTCAATAGAACATGTGCATTGCAAATACCTAACAGAATCTGCATTAACACTTTTTTTCCAATATTCCCATATCATACAAAAGTCACATTATAAATTGAATAGTAGTAATTTTAATAAATCGAATCACTTGTAATTACAAGTTCTATCAATTGATTACTTGATTATTTCGTGACAATGGTATTAGAGAATATTGAATGAAAGAATATTGCAAAATTATACTTGGCAACGAAAATTTTTCTCTATGTTTGTATAAAATTAGTTAGTACACAGAAAATCGTAAATAACTAGTACTCACAAGCTATTGCACCATCTATAAGTAGCATAGAGTCTATGAAAATAAGCGTGTAGTTAGCATAAATTGATATTTCTTTGATAGTCAGGTATGTTGTTGCGAAATTCATTTTCTGTCCATATAATACACAAATAAGATAAACCTATACATGTATATGCCGAATGTTTTTAATGAGGTCTATTATTATTTCGTATATCTGTGTATACATTTAATTCACAACTGAATAATATATAATTACATTGAAATAATTAAAGAACTTTTCAGATATAATTATTACCACTTGTTAATGTTTTAGAAAAATACTGTTTATAATTATTACGAAATTACCACAAATGTGTGACATTGAATGGAAATGTGCAATAAACATATATGTATGTATTATATTATTTTCCTCTGTAAAATCTTTGCATTGATTGTAGAATTAAATGTTTAATTGTTTCTTAAATTGTTTTACTACACAATACTGTGTAGGAACTGGTCTCTGGTATAATAAAACAGATACGTAGAGATAAAATCACCTAAACAGACTGAACAGGGTTGCGGTTTATGTTTAACTAGCCAATTAACCGGCCCCTAATTGTAATTGTAACGCTACATTTGTTTTGTAATTAGTTTTAGCACAAGATCAGAGTGTATATCAACATATGATAATATTATTTTATTATTAAAACTGGAAGATGATTTGATAACTTGCCCAAAATTAAACCAACATCATAAAATAAATCGTCAATAATTTCTTTTATTGTTGGTTGAAAAATGTGCTAGTTGACATTTAAATAACTTTTAACTCACCGTCGCCTGAAGATGATCCTACATGGGACCCTCCGTCCCCTGAAAAAATTAAATTCAAAATCAAAATTTTAACTTTAAATAAATTTGCATTATTGGCCAATATTGGGCTAGTATCAAAACACATTTTTTTATTTGTACATTGAATAATGATATCGAAAAGAGCACATCTTCTTCGATATCCTGTGCTGGACTGCGTCTTGTTACAAGTTTATACTCGTTTTTATTATTTATGAGTCTGCAGAGTGTACAGTTCGGTCTACCTTTTAAAGGCCGCTGACATATTTCAAATATCGGGAATAAATATATGTATGTATATTAAACAAGAGAGTTAAACTCCGTTTCATATACGAGTTTGTTTCTCGTTTTTTTTCCTTACATTATTAGACAAAACACGTACTTGGCACTGTTTAACTCATTTAAATATTAAATCGTTTATTCGTGAATAAAATTTTTGAATTTATAAAAATTGCAGATGTGAAACTTATTTAATATTAATTAACCATTGATTGGTTCATGTTTGGAAACTTAAATTATTTTAAATTCAATAACAAGTTTAATTAGTTTGGTCAATCAAGCGCGGAAATGCATACAATTTATTGTCTTTAGAAATTTTTTATAGAAAAAATCGTACTAGTTTTTACTTGTGTACGTTGAAAACTTTAAAAACTTCTTTTGAAAGCGATTAACTATTATAATACACTTATATATACGATTAAAAAAGTGAATAGTACCATTTAAAACCTGTCTAACTGAAATTATACTCTCAAAATAACAATTTAAGCATGGTTGGTGTTTTCAATGGAGATCGCATTGGCACCGATTTACAAGCAATTATATAGCTCTTTTATGTATTATATTATATTCCGTGTAACATATATGATGTACACCAAACAAATAAAAAATTATCTCCTTTTGTAAATTGTTATTGAATAGTAAGTTGGACGATTGTTTTTCCCATGTCGATGGAAATACAACACCATGAATTAAGTCACCGAAGAAGACTTACCATCAATTTTAAATTGCAGTGCGCCAAAAATTATTCTACAGGGTGGATATAATAAGTTAATTTTATTGTGGGCGGACGTATATTCAATAATAATCAATCGTTTCATTTATAATATATTATGGAACATAAGGGATATTATTGATGTTGATCGATTCCTTAACATGTCTTCAAACATGTAATTTGGCATTTAATGGGTAGTTTTAATTTCTCCATCACATTGTTACAATGTCTAAAAAAATTACTAAAGAAATTGTTGCAGAACAAGCTTCGAGTTCATTTTATATTATGAAGAATATTTAAATGTGGAAAATTTAACTATTATGCAAATAACAAAATAGACGATAATTACGTGTATAAAACAAATTATATATTTTTACTTACGCTTCTTCTTGTGTTCCTGCTCCTGTTGATGTATTGCACCGCCTGAGGGATCTAACATCATGGAGTGCCCCAGGTGCCCCCCATGACCCCCTGGCTGGCACTCCATCGTGATCATGCTACCCTCAATGATTGGAGCGCACTGAAAACATATAAAAAAGGACAAATGTATAAATTGCAAAACCACCTACACAACAACAAAAAACAAAACATGATAATTACATAAATATTACTAAATAAAAATTCGACAAATTTTGTTCAAGGAAAAGGAAACAATTATTATTAAATACTAGTCTAGGTAATTCATGAAAAAAAAAACCATGATGAAATTATTAGAAACAACTTAATCCTAGCATAAACCACAATAAAATAGGTAGTATGTATACTATAGTTAGTTAAATAAACATTTTTAAAAAAAAATAACCATGTAAAATAAATAATTATCGATAAGAAATGGCATCCCTCAAATTTCACTTTTGCCGCCACATAAATGAAGGGTAGCAATGACATATGGTGTTTTCGTTACAAAGCAATTCCCGCTGAATTCTTAAAGGCACAAATAAAAGGGCTAAAATAAGTGGCGGCCCTTTCCTTATGTCTTATTTTATCTGATAATTTTGAAAACGCGTGGCACAAACAGCTGACCGTCACGAACATTATTAATACCTTGGTGTTGAATGGAACAAAAAAATTTTTTAATATTATTGTTCGTGTCCAACGATTTAAAACTTTCACTAAAACGCCATCACACAAAAAAGCCAATATGTATACGGTAAAATTGACTTGAATAAAACCAAAATTTATTATTTATAATATTTTGTATAAAAATTTAATCTTCCTATTATGACATTTGTACGTTAAGTTCGTAAATGCTCATTAAAATCACTTAAAGTGTTTGACTTGAACGGATTCAATTGAAGAATTTATATTTATATATTGGTTTCTTGTCGTGTATAAGGCCATATGGTAAGCGTATACTGTGTATATGTACTTATTGCCCATGATTTACTGGATGGATTTTCACTTTTCCACAACTTGTGTGCTTATACGAGTCGATATATTTTAATATCATTTATATGACAGTCTAAGATCATATAATGTATGGGTCACGATAAGAAATTGCTGTCAGTAAGTTCTTCAAACTCTGTTTCAACTTGTTATATATATATTTTTAAGTGCATTTATTTTAAATATATTTTAACTAATAGATTTAGGGACAAGAACTTTGTACTATTTATTTATTTTTGATAAAAACTTAAATACTATTTTCAATTTAGTTTAATGCTAATTACAAAGCATCACGTTTACTATATTTTTTTTAAATACTTGTATAACTTTCTAATCCGATACAATTTTAACATATAAAACAAAAAATCCTGTATTATTTTACGCTTATTTCCTTTCAAACATATTCTAATCGGTGTAACATTTATTATTATTTTTCAATTTCTTTCAAACGTTTTAAACTAATTTATTCATCGGTGTATCGTAATATCATAGTAGGAGTATGTTTATATTAATAATCAACACTGACATTCTGTCATGTTTAAATTATTGATACTCGATCAAGAGATACAGTGTGTTTTTTTTTTTTTGTTAACAAGATATTAGTGAAACGTATTAATTGATTTTAATTATGAATTATCTTCAACATAATTAAAACAGTTCAAAAGTTTAAAACAAAAACAGGAACTAAAAATTTTACTTTTAAACGACGACCAATTTTATGAATGAAATTTAGTAGCGTTTATTTCTCGGTCTAATAATAATAGATGATGAGGGCGATATAATAGTAGTAGGTATCGAAAAGAAATAAATTGTAAATAAAGAAGTTGAGACACGGTTTGATGAGATGGTGTGAGAAAAGTGTAATAGACAAGTTTAATCATGCATAGACATATAGTTTTAAGAGTTTTAACGGTATTCATACAACTTTTCCATTATTTTATATTTAAAAATATACCTATACACTGGCTAAATGTTGTATTATTATTGATTTACAGTAGTTTTGTATCGTTGCATTTGTAAATATTAAATCATTTGTCGTTTAATGATGTCAATGTATTAATGGGTGCTTATATTAACATGATTTATATGAGAACTATTAATAAATCAATGCATATTTATTGGAATCTATTAGTTGAATTTATTGACGTTTTCTAAATGAATTCACTCACATGTTAATACTGGAAATAGTTGTGTAGAAATTCTTTAAATAACGCAAATAAATCAATCGTCTTTGAGAAAAGCACATAATATTGATTTATACATCAATACTATATCGAATATTTCGCTATACATATAAAAATTTTTACAATAAATTTCGTTAATATAGTTTTAAGGTAAAAAATTGTTATAGAAATCCTTTGGGCATTATATATAAGATCGCCTACACAATAATACCATTTTATCTATTTTGTAAAAAGTTTTTTTATAACTCTATTAATAGATATACTTGTATACATAAATGCAATAAATATCAGCGTAATAAAAATGTATTCTTCGCTTTTGTAACGGTATTGTAACAAAATAAGCAGTTATATGCGATGTAGATCAATTATTGTACATAAAGATGGATAGATTACATATTATACGGCTTTAAACTGAACTGAATTGTTTTATTCGTTTCTTATTATATTGAAACCAGACGAAAAAAGTTTCTACATGTATGAAATGAATCATATATAAAAATTATTAATTAATAAAAAAATTAAATCACATGTTATAATAAATCACAATAAATACTAGATACATATATAAGTTTGAAAATTGTTATCAGGAATTCCGTTTTTGTTTCGTGAAAGTTTATTAATTGAAAGGAAAATTCTTATTATAATCAAATATGTTAATGCAAATTAGTTAACATATAAGGAAGGAAATTGAATCAAAATTATTCCATTTCTGTTCCATATCTTCGTAGGTAAGTACTGAACATTTTTTTATAGTTTTGAAATGCTTAATTAGACTGAATTTAAAAAAAAAGCGTTCGTAAACAACATGTTGCCAAACATTTACACACTACACACAATTTTCCTTTCAAATGCACTTAGTAGTAGGTATACGAATTTAACAAACATGCTATACAACATTTTAGTGTTGAGTGTGTGAAATGTTAATAATATTACATATACATAGAAATTAAGTACGAAAAGTCATATAAATACAATTTGTATACTTATGTATATGTTAAAGAAAAACTGAACGTGAACTAGTGGAATAATATGGTTTGATTATTTTAATGCGATATTAATTGCTATTTCCTATTACATAATTATCTATCTCGAAATGCAATGATAGGTACTTAACCTCCGGTTGGTGTGCAATTCCAACGTAAATTCAACTTATTAAACATTCGGAATACTAATAGAAACAGACGTGGATTTCAATGTTTATAGAATAAGTTGTCAATCTGCATATTGATGTGTGATGCTTCTTTTCCCTATTTTATTTATTAGATATACCGTTCGTTTAATTGACAGATTATTTTACATAATAGTGTAAAATCTTTCAACATTCACAATCAATCAACCATAAAACCTACAAAAATGTTTTGTGACACAAATAAAAATCACTCAAAATAATGTTTTTTTATAATATTGAAACAAAACGAGAAAAAAAATCAAAACGAAGGACATTTTACAGAGTTTCTATTATTTTTCTGTGAAATGGAACGAATTTGTTTAATGTTAAATACACAAAGAAAAAAAAACAGCACAACAACTATAATAATAAAATGAGAATATAAAAATGTTTAGTTAGTAATAAATCTGTTGTGATGATGAAATTATTCACACTTGCATCCATATAATTATAAGTTGGAACATGCTCCGAACCTATTAGTTCAATTAAATGTATGAAAACAGTACCCAATTAACTATTTATTGCCATCGAAAAATAGTGCCCTGCCTTTCGCAATTAACTTTACTGTAATATTCGCCTATTGAAGACGACTTGTTAGTCTTCCGGGTAATAACCAAGAAATTTATACATGAAAATATTATGTATTAGAGCAAATTACACTTCATTCGGAATTTATATTGTTTATGTGCTTATTCAGGATTTAATAAAAACTATGCTATATATAAGCACATAAAACAATTCGTTCTAATTATTAAATAATGACGAAAAAATTTTAAAAACCTAGTCAGATAATTACGTAAAGAATATTTAATATTATGTAAAAAATATATGTATATAGCTGTTGTTAGAAAGCATAAAATTTTTGTTTGGAAAATATATAAATAATGATATTGTTTAATGAAGCAATTGCGGATTAAAAGATTTCCGTAAAATTTTTAGTACCAAGAATACTTTTTTATCATTTACTACATATCAACAATTTTACAGTCTATAAAATTGAATTATTGTTGTGTATATGTATATATATTTTTTTCTCTGAGAACAAACAATAAACCGCATAATACAAAACGGCAGGACGATACAACAACAACAACAAGAACAACAACAACAATTGAGAGCATGAACGAAATAACTATGAAAACAATCAACCAGATACATAAAATGTATAACATTTAAGGTCAATCACGTCCAACTTGAAGTTGGACAGACATTTTCCAACTTTAATACAGGTTGTAGTTGTAGTTTGTGTGATAAAAAGCCTTGCTCACTTCCGGTGGTCGGAACGCCCCCAAGCGGGGGAGTACACAAACTAATGATCATCGGATCACTGTTTAAAGTTCAAAATAATAAAGCATTTTCGAGCAATTTTACGCAGTCCATTGCTTTAATTTAACAAAAAAATAAACGCGTTTATACATAAATTATTTATTTACATATACGTATTACATATGTAAGTACATAAAGGGAATTCACACATTTTCATATAATCAGTTGACTTAATTTATTTTATACTTAACATACCAACATGAAAGAAAATAGAATGATTTTTCTGTTCCCACAGTTAAAAATGAAAATATTGTTTATATAATTCGTGTGTTTAATTGCAAAATGAGCCGATTAGCAGCCAACGAAGCTTTTTCAATATAAAATGAAAAATGTTAATGCAAAAAGTGCCCATTTCAGTAGGTATAATAAAAGCAAGTAATAAATGTGTGAAAAAAGCGGGCGAGATTCCTCTATATATACAATTATTATTGGTTTCTCATGTATACTAGACAACTTTTTTCATACAACATAAGTGAAAAAAATGTGATCAATCTGTTTTATGTGTCTATTAATGCAAAGTACTATATCGTACACTGCTGCGTGACAACTTAGAAAATTCCAAACACGTACCAACCGTCTCTAGTTATGAAGTGTTAAATTCCTACTATCACCATTTAAATGTGAATTATAGTAAATGCAATGAGCTATATATTATTATAATAAATTTTTTACATTTGTGTCTTTCTGGTTTCCGTTTTGTTGCATTTTATTCATGTTCATTAACGAAATTAATTATATATTTATTCAATAATTTCGATATGCACAAAAATCTTAAATTTCATTTTTTAAAAAACCGGTTACTTAGTTACTTACCGACTTTATTAATGTTTATTGCTTCTGGATGTCCGGCTTTTCTATATAATTTGATGAGTTAAATAGCTGTTTAAAACACTTGACAATTTTGCAAATGAAAAACAGGTTAAAGTTGCATTTTTTACCAAAAATTCGACAGCATTTTGCATTCCATTCACACAGAAAACAGCTTGCATAGTCTAGATTTGAATGTTGTTTACATTTCAGTCATTTTACAATATTTTTATATTTCAAAATGCACCACGTGTATATTTGTTCAAATAAAATTCAAATAAATCACCACATCGAATAATTATCAACGATGTCAGTGTAATTATTGGCAAGAACAAAAATAATATATAATAATATTAAACTAGTATAGATGTACACACAGGTGCATGTGGGAATGGAAGGTGCAAGTATGATTTAATCGTGAATTTAATAAGGGTAAAACAACTTTCTGATATGCCAATGTTGCATACCGGGGAATTATTACTTATATACTCGTATATTCTATGTAGTAGTGTTCGTTAACGTTCTTTTTTTATTATTATTCTGATTGTATATCTATAAATATCAACAACTTGACTCTTTGCATTGAAGATGGAATCGATATGAAAGTATGAATTATTAGAGAATAAAAATGACAGTCATTACTTTTCTACACAATTTATGAGTTTATTGTGAAGATGATTTATAAACTAAACGGCTCACTAAAATCAACTTTTTACGCAATAATCATTTAAACATAACAAACAAGTTTAAGTTATATTTTCAATTTAATTTTAAAATTAGTTTTTATCGAAGAAAAAAAATTTATTGTTAGTCTAATGATAATATTCAAATTTGGCTAATTTTTTCTGGCAAGGCTTTTATAATTCAATATTCTACGGATATTCCATGTTTGTTGAAGGTCAGTTCGACAACCTTCATTACAAACACTATAAAATATTATCAAAAACATCAAATTTTTGGTAGTAAATAAACTAATTTTCAAACAAAGACGCATTTACGAAGTGAATCATTTTTTTGGTCTAATTTATTAGTCATTTTATAACTAATACACACATAAATTATAGTTACACTTATTGTATTAGGTAGATTTTAAAATTTACATATCTGTATGGTAAGCATATATGTGGAATATCGAACTTGTTTCATGAATTTTAAAGCGAAATAAGCACGAAACTTTATTTTTTAACTACAAAGTTTCTAAGGACTTAAGAATTTCAGATTAAGATATAGTTTAGCTCGTATTTTGATTTGCTATTGTTATGTTTTAACGATAAATCTTTTATTTAATAATATTTATCATGCACTGTAACAGAAATTATGTTACGAGTTCTTATAGTAACTTAACAATTTCATTAAAAAGCATATTGCATAATTTTGTCCATTTTTCATAAATAACTATATCTCGTTTCGTCTAACAATCTAATGATAATTGATACATGATTCAAGAAACAATTACCTCCAAGGCTAATAAAATTTAGAAGAAACAAACACATACACACATTTCATAAAAAAATGTAAAGGTACACATTTGTATGTAAATTAATCATAAAATATCGATTTGTTTTTTGTAAATAAAATAAACAATAATTATTATTACTGAGTATGTACAATTGAGTAACTATTTTAATATTTTATCTGTTTATCTCTTTATAATAATTTTGCACATTCTCTTTATGTATTATTATTATCCACATTTTAATCTAATATGAAATATAATTTTCATTTACTAGGTACTATATATAATACATATATGTATACATACTACATATAATAATATATATTTTATGAAACCGCAACTAGTTTATTAAACAGATTGTTAAATTTTTTCTATACATTGGTACTTTTTCAAATTCTTGAAATATTTAATTATTATTATACAGAGTCGTGAAACGAAAATTTATATTTTACAATATAATAAACACATTTATCAGGTGACTATCAACTTGCTTCCTTACAAATGTTGTTTCCAATACGGGCATATATGTTTAATATTTATAGAAATTATACACATAAATGAAAAAAAAATTCAAGCAAATAATTTCTAATGTCGAACAATATAGAAATTCACATTTGCAGCGGAAATTAAATGTGGAATCATAAATAGAAGATATATATAATAAAATTAATGTAGTACTAACATATAAAACAGTTGCTTTTCTTTAGAATTTTAGATGAATTAACTTATTTAAAATGATGTGTGGCTATACAATACAGCACTTATACTTTTTAACAGTACATTAAATGATAAATCGATTTAAGTATACAATGTTGTACACTTAAATAGAAGTGTTTCATTCTCTATTGTTGTACTTTCTTTGCGTGCTCTTTGAAAATGTATCTCTATATGTTGTTTTATTTATAATAAGTTGTTTTCCGTATATCTAAATTTAGTTTTTGCCAACTTACCATACTTAAATAATATAGTTAAATTGAATTCAATGAGATTCTAATTTTAAAACCATTTAACTTGCCATTTTTTATCGTAAATCAGACAATATACTATATAATATTATAAAACGTGTAGAATTATTAAATAGATGGAAAATACATTGTGGACTTACCTAAAAATTTCACACAAAAAAAATAAATTTATAGATCACTTATTAATTTTTTCCCTTTTTAACGTTCACTTAAACAATTTAAAGTTCAATCAATAATGCAATACCTATCATTAATATCATAACATAATTAAAGTACTTTTAATGTTCTATTTCTCTGTTTCAACATTTCATCGATCACACATAAAACGATTTATTTTCGATGCTGTTTTGTCGGAGATTCGATCGATTGATTGCGGCACAAAAATCAATAACCCAATCACTATGGTATAATTATTGTTTATAAATAATTGTTGATTTAAAAACATCAAACTATCAATACAAATTCACATAAAAAAAGGTAAAATATTTTAAAAAGTGTGTTACAGTTTTATATTATTATCTACATATATACGTATATTTTAATTATTATTTACATGTAAGCACTATAATTTTAATCGATTTTCATCATTATACATGATTAATAGATCGTTGTTTTTATCATTTCACCAATTAATTGTTAATTACACTGAAATTTGTTGGAGACTTCAATAGTCGCACAGAACACAAACCCGATAATTGTTTTAAAAAGAAATCTTTTGGACTGTTTGTGTTTGGATTTTGTTATTTGAATCGATTTTTATTTATCTCCTGCTTGTGTATTGTAAGTGTGTTAAATTTTCCGGAACTTGTGAGAAGAATAACACGCCGATAATAGCATCTAACAGGATGCAATCCACTGACTTCTCTGTTCCGACTGTGCCGGACGAGTGAGTGCCCGTCGCACTGTTATGCTTCAAGAATCGCGTACACCTGTTTATGTAGGGGGGATATAATATTTTACCCCTCCAACAGGTACCATTGTTATAGTTTGATATGAAATTGTTGAAAATTATCGGTAATTGTTTCGAGAGACTATTATAATTGGAACATTTTAACTAAAAAAGGGGGTGCATGCATTTGTACGAAGAGCTTTTAACGAATTTTGCTCGTTATTCGGGCGCGAAGTGATAAACGATTTAGTCCAACATTTGTTATCATCGTTTCATAACGACTTGTTCACTACTCGGGCTCAATTGTTACAAAAATATTTTTTTAATGTTATAGTTCTAACAAGATTTGTTACCTACTTGTTAGTAAATTTTTATAGTTCCAAGATTTCAGAACAGAGTACTGAAAGAACTCGTAAGCAAATTACAAAAAAAATTCCATTTCACACAAACAATTTCCATTAGACTTGAAATATATGAATAACTTCATCTAAATTTATGAAATCAAGAAGTTTCATCTAATTTCAATTATACACCATTTATCAACACATATTTATTTATTATTACATCACCTCTACAGTGTACCATGGAGAGACCACGGTATAACATTAACCATCATACCATTATGCAACAGTATGCAAGTATCTATTATAAAATGTTCTCTCTTGAAAGAGAGAAGAAAGTAGTTGCAGCAAATGTAAGGAGTGAAAACTTATAAATCAAATAACCATAATGTGTGCATCATGCATCATTGTATTTTGTATGAATAATTTAATGATTATGAGTATGACTTATACGGTATGTCACGCCTCATATCTTATTCTCTATTGTGATTGGTTACACACCTTTACACACCTCCTGTTTATATACTTTTCCAAACAATATTTGGTGCTCTACCTGGATGTTTACACATTCAAATTACAGCCAGGTATATTATTTATAAGGTATTATATCTGTTGCATGTGTGGCAATTTTTTTATTCTAGCTAGCTAATATTAAATAATTTCCAAGGTTGTTTATACTTATATTTATAGATTTATTGTTTGCGGCATTAAATTATAACGTTTTTTTTTATAATATATGTATATTCAGGTAGTTAATTGATTTTTTGGCAAATTTCATTCACCTAACGAAATTTGTATAATTACTTAATTAAATTTACAATAATTGGATTTGATAATAGGTTTTTTCTTTAATTAATTTATTTATTCATGTTGATGAATTAATTTGCTAATTTCCATTTCTAAATATATCCTAGGAGGTAAATAATAAGAGATTTTTTTTATATTTAACTATTTTTTATCTAGTTAGAAAGTTATGTATATTATTATCTAGTAATTATTGTATATAGCTATATTAATTCTAATCCGTGCATCGTGCGTAGATTTTTTATTAATATAATATATTTATGTGATGAATATTATTTTCGTGACCAAACATAATAAACACTCTATACTAAGTAATTGTCTTTTTATATAATTTCAAATAACGTTGAGTTCTAAATTTTTTTACGAACTGTTATATTAAATTAAAGTTCTACAATACGAGTATATCCGTAAGTTTCAATTAAATACTCAGTTGTAATTATAAATCAGAAATTTTCAAATTGGTAAAATTAATTGATAGTTTTTTATATACACTCAGTACATTTCAAGTAATGTCAATCAATCATACACTTAATTTGGATCACCTGACTTTTTACTGTTTTTATCTACATGTATATACGCTGTTTAAATACTATAATATAAAAATCCGTAAACAAGATTAATCCAAATACAGTACTTTTTATTTTATAAAAAAAATTAAATTATATTGCATGATTGATGTGCAGATTGAAAATGTTACCTATATTTTCTATAATTATATTCTAGTTTTTCATCTAATGTGTTGCAATAGAATAGCATATACAAAACAAGTAATAATAGCACGAGAAATATTTCATGGATATTAAAAACGATTTAAAAAAACATAAACTTCACCTGCATAACAATCTGTATTACTGAATTAAAATGTAGGATTCGATGGACCTTTATCATGTTATGTTAAATAAGTATGTCCAAATCTGATTTCTTAATATATAAAATTCTTAACAATGTTGCTGAAATTATAAATACATATAGAAGAAATTTTATTATGCTCTATAGTTTTCCATATCCGCATTTTAGCATTCTTTTGATAGAGGCATATTTAGGTCGGAAAAATTCTTAGAATGCGCACCTTTAACAAGACATTAGCGTACTCAGGTCCAAATATGGACATAAACAGTTAGCATTTGCTTCGATTAGATTACAAAGCGATTGTTTCGAACTATAAAGACCATTTAGCCACTGAAAACTGATAAATATTTTATATAATACCTATACTAATTAAATAGAATACGTATTATTAGTAGGTACAGAATTTTTATGTCAGTTCGATAAATAATATGTTAATTTTTTTGAAAATAAAATATACTACAAAATAGGCTTTACGAATTTAGATTCAGTGGGAATTGCACTATTTATTTAGTAAAATACCTGAACTTTGTTGATGCGACCATTGGTGAAATTCAAACTTTTTGTTTCTAGCTGGTCAAAACTCGATTATTTTAATTTATTCCAAAACAAAATTTGCAATACGTATCGATAAGATATCGGCACCTATTATTTGCGAATGGGGGCGATACCCTATAAGAACTTAACTTCCTGGTGCGTGGTATTTCAGTTATTAGCCAACACGACTAGTTCAACAGAAGAAAAGTATCTGCAGTTAATGTGTATGTCATTAGATTGTGCACGAGCCGCAGGGGGCTTCTTCACTTATATGTATATGTTTGTGGACACCTGGGCCACCAGTGATATTGCCACAAAAAAACTAACATGACCGCTATACCTGTGAACCTGAGAAGTCTTTTTGATTGACCACTCAAACGGCATTGAATCAACTCTCCTACACTTGCATATACAAAGAACAGAGTCCGTTTTTCTAAGAATGAGGTCAATTAAGTACGAGTCTACTTTATGAATGAAAATCGTCCGATATTCATTGAAAAGATTGTTTCTGTAAGAAAAATTTGTTCTACATCTAATATTTTCTTTTATATAGGTACATACAAGTATGTAGGTAGGTATATTTTACGTGCCCTCAAGACTAACAATCATTTCCAGGTTATTATAAGTAAATTATAATTTATAATTTTTGATGAATAGAAGAATTTTACATTCATTTAGTCGCATCTTGGACTTCTTGGAGCAACGACATAATTGAATATTATTTACATGTTTATTTTCATCTGTGCTATTTTTAATCCAATATTATTATTCATGAATGATAATTATTTTAGTTCTTGCATAACTCTTTTGAAAATATAGCGGATACGGGATTTTCCTTTTTCATAGGACGACCATACATATATACATATATGTATATTTAAACCGGTATTTTCATACATGTAGAGTTTATTGAGGTAGTCAAGAATGATGGGGGTGTGGGTGGACAGTTTTGTATGTTTTTTTGCAATCTTCCTTCATGTTACGAAACAACGTTGTAATAGATTCAATTAAACACACATTTACATTTAATTAATTCATCAATCCATCATGCTGTGTGATATTTTTTGAAATGAATTTTTGAATTAAAATCTAACACGATATAATTCTTCATTTCATTCATATAAGAACATCGGTTAGTTATTTAGTTAATTAATTACAACTATTTCCTATGCAAGATTAGAAAAAAAACGATCTTCGTGTTACCAATTAATGAAGCATTAATAATTCGAGCAATTAGGCCTAGAAAAGCTATAGTGCGAATTTCTTGCATGTTCTCTATGTTTCACATGATCAACAAGAAGTTAAAATACACACAGGTGTTTCGAAAATCGCACATTCCACAAGCAGATTCTCAAGGAATCAACATATTTTCATGTGTAAACAAGTATCATATATATCTCGGCAAGTTCTTTTGACAAAAGTTTGACGTTATCGATGACCGGAAGTGGGTCCAGTTTTTACATCGCATACAATTCATATATACAAGTCATGTATAATAACTCGATTTTTATATTTTCGATTGCCAATTAAGAGTGTTTAAGTATTTCATATAATGCTATATGGGTTTAAATTAGTTATTGAGAATAATGAAAGTAAGAGTGCAATAAAATATATTCAACATCAGAAATTGATATTTATTACGTTTATTATTTATTAGTTTCATGTGGAAATGTGTATAAATGTTTACGATCATTTTTTTCCTTAATCCTGTATTGTTTTGTTCCCGATATGGAAATACAATATATAATTATTGATGATTTATTAAGTGTTATGTCTTGGAATTTGATTGTGTTTATAGAAAAATTAGATAATAAATTGTTTATGTATATGTTATAACTTATAAAACATTTGAGGATTGTTGTTAATTAATTTTAAACTATATATGACTTTAATACCTTTAAGATATAATTTTCAATAGATTTTTCAAATCTAAAGTGATATAACGTATGTATTTACGCTTAAATAAACCTCAATTACGTTATATTATAATTATATAGAAGTACGTGTGTAAAAAATAAAACACAATACAAAGGCAATTGCAATCCTACCATTTTAAGACAACTAATATAATATAATATATTAAAATGAGATGACTCAAACTGGGAAAATTCAAGCGGAAGTTGTATCTAACTCTGTGGTACCGCAATAAATAAGTTAAAAAAACAGCAAGGCCGTATGCTGTTGTTATTCATTCTACATATTATAATCCAGCAATTGAATTAACTTAGAACTTAATCAATCATTTATTTACATTCACTGAGAAATTGTATAATTTACATGGAAGAAAAACGATTATTATAAAAAGGTTTTATTTAGATAAGTCGCAGTAATAAAATTTTCGTAATTATTACATACTTGCTACAAAACGACATAAATATCTAAATCAAATTTTTTACTCGTAACGAACTACATTGAACTGAATGCAAATTAGCAGAAATTTTCATTAAAAATGTAATTAAAAAAAATATAATAAATCTTTAATTAGACAAATAATACGATTAGGTCTTAATTGGGTGCTTTTGATATAATATAAAAGCTATAATATTCTAGTGTTCACTTTAATAATTACGGTTATAATTTATACGTACTCGTATTATAAATGAAAAAAAAGTAATACATATTTGAGTTTGAAATACATCTCTCAGATGAATCATTTTAATAAACTAATATGGAGCCTATCAGGTTATGAGTACAATATTAATTTTTATTTAGTGGTAATAATAAACATATCTACCTACCTGAAAAATGTAACTATAATGCATGTGTATACTCGCGTATCTGTCATGCTGAGCTTTTTTAACTTTCATCCAGTTTTGTAATCGTGACCTATTTAATTATAATAGTAAAGGGGGAAGTTCAGATCAAAGAACGCCGATTGTAATAAATTCTTGTCATTATAAGATACATTTAAGATTTAGTCTATTATGATAAAAAATATGGGCACTTCATAAAAATATGGATTATTTGAAGATTATTTTGAAATCATTGTTTCAGTATGTGGTGAAGGCGCTAGTGAAAACAAACTTATCCCGTTTTCAGAAATTTTACGGATAATTACGTGCATGTACATCATTCTAACAAATTTTTCCCAAAAAGTTTAAAATTTGAAACACATAATATCCAAAAATTCACTAAATTTGTAAGAATTTAGAATTTCAAGCTACACCCAAAATTAAAAAACGGTAAACACATTTAGATTTAGCGGTTTCCATTTTTCTAAAATCGTGCATTCCATATCTAACTGGTAAATTACATGATATTTTTTTGTAATTAAGAATAAGTAACGCATGCATTTATAGAATACATTTGTATTTAAGTATGTCCTTTTATTTTAATTTTATTAATTCAAAAAACTATTGTTATGAAACAATAAAATTATACTATAAGCTGCATAAATGCAATTATCTACGTCTGTTAAATATCAAAACAAACCTAAATCTATGTCCTATAAAATAATAAATATAATTTCGCAAGCCATTTAGCCTCCAACAGTTAGATTTAAACATATCGATAATGTAATACGATACAAATCTAACGTGTTTTTAATATAACATGAACATAGATAAAATATTCAAACACAGGGAGCTAATTTTATATTCAATAGTTTGAGGAAAACTATATAATAAAATACATGTAGATATATGTATATAAGTATAAAACTGTACTTTTCTAATGAAATACTGGTGGTGTACTGTATAATATAATAGTATCGTTTTAAATATACACATTATACAAATACATGCAAGTTTAAGTGACAGTTTAGCCATGTTTAAACACAAATTCTACAGAGATTTTAATTAGCGATAAGATGTAGAAACTTGGTACTTGTAACTACTGTTAAACAGCTTTATATTTTTAAAAAGTATTAAATATGTTATTCTATAATAAAACGTATACTACATATAATATAGGTACAACATATTTATTTTTCAATAATTAGGTATAAATGTTGAAACACTTTAGCAATTAATACTTTACATTATTCATCCATCAATTTCACATATATATATATATAATATATATATATAATAATATACATACATATATTCCATACATAACCGGACGTAATTTATTACTTTGTGGGATTGAAAACCAGAAATAAAAGCACGTTACTAAAATCACTTATTTTAATTACAACTTTTTCATTACAATTAAATCTATATAGAGTTTTAATTATAACACAATAAAAAAATTGCAATTCCATCTTCTGTTATAGTTAATTAACGTATATAAAAGTATAAATCCATTCACTACCAATCAAATGTTTTCTATTTCTTCTCTTTCCTAATAATAAATACTAACTTTAGCATTCATCAAATATCGTCCCATATAAGATATTCTCTAAAGCTACACCCACACTTATCGGTACCATCAACTGTAGGAGTTATTTTCATGTGTGTAACTTCATTGCTAATTTTTAAACAGATTGCTATTATATGGTGTGTTCCAGTTAGTATGCAGCAGTTATTAATTGAGGTGAAACAGAGGAGTGATTTACGCCGACAAAACCGGAGAATGACGCCTTAGGCTTATAAGAGTCTTGTTCGAAATATGTATATGTGGTTATGCATATTTTCACACACAAATAATGCAACTTTTTCACCCAACTAATTTCTATGTGACATGCAGACAAAGAGAGATTTAAAGTAAGGTTTAAATATGTATTTCATATCGATCATTTGCAACAAGTTTTCTTGAGAAAATCTACAAAATTTGTAAGCTGAGCAAAATTTTTTATATTATTTCGTGAAAATCAAACATTATAATTTTGAAAATTTAGTTTACAGTTAAATGGAAGAAGTTATTGTGCCGTTTTCACGCCACCCCAGAGGTAGACACACCGACGCGTTACTTCATATTTAAATTTGTGTTCCACGGTAATAATCAACAATGTTTCAACATTTATTGTTCATCGCCACTAATTAAGTTATATATTACCAGCCCTATTCTTCCATTATCCCTGAAAAAACGGTTGTTAAAGTTTGTGTTAGTGACATTTACTGATTTTTCATATAGACAGTCATTTTTACGAATCCTTACATAATTTGTTCATACATTTGACATGGCGCAGTCTTTTATATTTCATCTGAAATTTAAATAAAAATTCAAGGGTTTATGAACAATTTTATTGACTCACATTTACTCGACTAGTTAGTAAAATTGTATTTTGTCATATCACATGTAAGATATAACGGAGAAATTTTAGTTTCTACCATTTCTTGCAAAAGTATATAATTTTCTTTTCACTCTTTATACAAACGATCAGTTACAAGATAGTTCTGACAAATATAAAATTTAATACACTATCAAATAGTAAGCAATTTTCCAATATATGTTCGTAAAAGTA
>SSSI01007548.1:0-11901 GCA_004796505.1 Oryzaephilus surinamensis | reverse complement strand
TTCGCATGAAATAATTCCATGATTTAAAATTTCTTGTGCTTTAAATTCAAGCTAATAATAAATTCATTTCATTAGTATATAATTAGTAAACCGAAAATTGATTCTACCAGAATTTGGTGCAAGCCAGGGGCCAGGTCGAGTCCTACTTTAAAGAAATTAATTTAAGCATAACGTTTTGCCACTGCACAAGGGGTTGATTTGTAATTCGATATGAATCCTCCCCCCATACAAAAAAAATTCATAAGTACAACACCTGCTAATTACGCCCAGCAGGCAGGACCGGCTTGGAAAAAAATAACTCCAAATATGATTACATTATAATTTAACGACCACACATGATGTTTGATATCTTGTGAGAAGAGGGCAAATCAAATTATTTCATCTCCTACTGGTTTGTACATGCCCATCCCAAGAAAATATTAATACATTACAAAAATGCTAATAAATATGATTAGATAACGTATATATTAATGTCCTAGATAAGAGTAATAGTATAAATTTAAATCTGAAACATATGAGGGGCCATTCAGGACATTTTTAATCGTTTTGACTATACCTACAAAATTTTAATAAATATATATATAAAAATTTCCATAAAATATAAGTTAATTTACTCGTATATGTACATATATAATATGTATATAGAATTGTACGAGTATATTTAATATACAAATTAATATATCATTCGAAATTTTTATATTATAAAAATTCATTAATACATTTCCTATGTTTTGTTGTTTGGGTTGGTTTGTTTTAGCATAAAAGAAGGAAGAGAGAAACAACCAAACATTTACTGAAAACGTTCTATATATTCCGATTATATTTGTATAAAAGAATGAGGAACAAAAGCCATTTGCCTAGGCAAATGCATTTGACTAAAATAATCATTTGCCTACGACATATGTACATATATAAATTTCAAAACTAAAACGAATAATAATGTCCTGAACGGTCCCTCATAGAAATGCTGGGTTCCATATTATTTATAATTAGTTCTAACATAAATGGAACGTTTTAAATTTTTTTAAAAACGTCTGCCCACCTTCAATTTTGTGTTACTTATGTATGATTCATTGAATTTATTCTTAAAACACTACTAAGAAACTGTTTATTTTTAACAAGAAACTAAAACTAGTTACAAACATATTATATGTAAATAATCTGAAAAAAATTAATTATGTAAAGTGTGTGTTTAAAATTTCGTGAAAGCCTGTTGATTTTCCATGCTGTATACAATAACAATGTCATTGTATTTGGATGGAACAAATCCAGAGGACCATAAAAGTGTATGGACGCATTATGCGTCCTACCTTCGCAGGACAATATTGGCGTGGTCCAGTATTATACAGCAGCCAAGTCGTTGTGCAGGTGTTACCCAGACTCGCTGGCGCCGTTTTGCATTCCGCGCGACTTCAATACACGTGCATCGTCAATAGTGCACACTCAGAAACATTTATATAGTATCCGACAATGGAACAAAATAGATTGACCACCTCCGTTGACCGTTTCTAAACGATGACACATGTTGCATTTGTTTCATTTTACACATCAAACTTTTAACATTTGTAAGAAACAGACGTCGGCATATACAAGTTATTATACTAGATGAACAACTAAGTTGAAAACAGCGAAAAATTTATTGCACTGTCTCCAACATTGACAGGAAATTGATTGCAGTTAATAATGCATTAGACAATATAATGATGGATGTTCGTGTTGTTGTTGTAACAAAAGAACTAATAAGCCATTAGATAGTGGAACAATTTTTAATGAAAATTTATTTTTGCTACTTTAAACCAAAATATAGGTTCTAAATATGAGGCTATATAATAGTCTAGAGACGTTTCATAACGTAATATGCATTTACATTTACAACTGTTACAAATGCTTAGTTGTTGAAAGGTTAATTGCACTTTGAATAATATATTTTAGTTTTATACTTGAAGTTGGATGTTATTGTTTGTTTATTGGAGTTTGGCCAATATTTTGTTTTCCCTTATGAATCATTTCGTTTCGGTGCAATTTTCATACAAACCTACCATATAACGCCTGAGCAAGACTATATTGTTCTTATTTTGAGATTTTAAGTCATAATAATGTAGCACATATTTCTTTATAGCTGAATTTTAATCAAAAATTTAATTAGTTTGTTTACATTGTATATTCATATCGAATAGCGGAAATCGTGTTTTGTTTTCAAGTAAATATAGTTCGATTTATGTTGCGAATTATTAATTTCTGTTAATTACCAAAAAAGCGATAAATATAAAGAAATTTATAACAGGTAGGATGTTCATAAATGTTTTACAGCTACAATAAAAACATAATGAAGAAATCAAAGAAATTTTAACTAGAAGAGGAAATGCATCTTGATTATAAATCTAATATAAAAAAGTACTCTTAGTTTTAATATATTTATATTTATACATATATTGAGAATAACAAGTTATTAATACAAAACAGAATTTTCCATATAAAATAAAACAACATATATACATAGATATTAGATATTGACTTAACAAGAGTAAATTATTGAAAGTGAACATGTTTACTTGCAATTCGTCATAATATTTTAATCGTTATAGGAAATTTAAATACACATTATAAAAATAGGAAAATTATGAGAAACATAATATACAGAATCTCTCACACACAAACTGCACATATATTGTAACATGAGGATACATACATATTTCATGTAAGTCCAAAGAAACAACACCTTGATGCTGAACTGTCTTAGAATTATCTCATCTTCTATCTCACTTGACTACGTTGGTATACGTACAATTTTTTCAAGACAACATATTCAACAAATGCTCAAACTAATTCACTTTTCTATTGTTTTCTGTTGTTGCACAACAATGTATTTATTATTATTCAAAGCCAAACAGTGTAAATAATGCGAATATTTTGTCTATTTAAATGTACGTCAATTTGTAATACACTTTTCTGTTGTTATTTAAAGCATATTTTCTATATATTTGTTTACAACGTGTTATTTTTATCCCTTGTCAACTAATAAGGAAACTGGATGGATTCTAGTTAAGGCCAAATGCATTGCGTTCTGGTTTTATATATTCTTGTTTTAAATTGAATCTAATTTATATAAGTTGTTTCTTTTTATATAAAATATAATTATTGGTAGTGTATACACCTTCCACTTATTATTGAATGCCTAAAAGAACCACACATGGTCATACAACCTTCTTTATTATTAATACTAAAAAAGGCTTCATTTTTTAAAACGATTAAAAAATCTTCATGTCTTATAATATTATAAATAATATTGTTTTTGTGCACTTTTTATGAAATTTGCATAATTAGAGCTTTGCTCTACATGGCCCACCCTTAAGATGGAACTAAACGCCCATTTATATTAATATTCATTGGGGCTCAGTAGCTTAATAGTCTAGATTTTTTTTCGTAAACTTGAGATTATTATAAATTTCGTTTTGGTTTTATGTATAATTTCGAAACGTATAACCGGATCAGTGATTAAATTAATATTATTACACTAAATTATTATTATGAATGTTATAATGTTTTTTTGGAATTGTGATTGAGAAAGACACGTTGGACTTCCGCTATTATTATACAAAATAAATTGTATTCTTAAATAATGTATGATGTTTCTTAAACTAGGTAGTAAGTAGTTGATGTATGCATGTAAATAGGTTTAACTTACTGTTGATATGAATAATGCATTAAACCTATTGTAGCTAATGTGCCTGTACTTGACGGATTTTGAAATATAATAATTATTTAACATATTATACTCTTAGTTGTTTATTACTGCTGTATGCTGTATATAGATATAAAATAAACTAATTTTAATACATCACTTTAATTTTATTTACCATTTGGAACAGTTTATTATCTATAAAAATAGCGGTTTATATTATATATTAAATCAATAAATAAAATATTGATAATAATTTTAAACCGCTCCCAATAATGAATTTAAAATAGATTTTGCAAAATCAACTACGTATTAAATTATAAATCGTTAAAATAATTCCTGAAAATTTGCATTTCATAAAATACAGTTGAAATTACCATAATATCAGAATGTAAATTAATAAATAAAATAAATATATAATGATTTAAATTTTTAAGTAGCACCTGATTTACTGTGGCTAACAAAAATCTTTTATGTATTATACAAACATTTAAAGAAAAATTATTAAAATGTAGTCAATAGCTGAAAAACATGCAAACTTTAACACAGTTTAATGTTTTATAAATTTACACACAAAGATAATATAATAATAAAAATAATTCAAAAAGTTAACAAGTCTGATTTTGTGCTTGGGTTCGGTTCGGAATTCAATTAAGTGCTAATTTACCGTACACGTAAAATTTATACATATTTTTTAACTGAAATTTCAGTGTAAGAATGTGAATATTCATTTAAATGCACACATGCTCCCAGTTATATATTCTTATTAATTTCACTATATGTAAACATAATATTTACGTTTTATCTTTAAAAAATATTACCCATTAATTGACATTTATTATTATTATTTGTATTGCATTCAAAATGGCAAACACAGAAGCAGAAACAACATGTATGTTAATGGTATTCCTGCAGAAAAAATTAATTAAATATTTATATCTTCTGTATTTTCGTTTTATTGCCCCGTTTCGAAGATTGTGTTTTCAAGAAATTATTTTTAATTTTTGCAATACTTTTCATTAAATGCACTTTATGGGTAAATTTTTAATTGGTTTTTTCTGTTTCACAATTAAAATCAGAAATTAATTCATCGTGTAGATAAAGTTCGAATTTTAAGGGACCCATAAGATAAATTTAAAAAATCATTTAGTTTTAGCACTGTTGGGCTTGTCCATTACGTCCGGCCCATTTGGCTTTAGAATCCAATTAAAACCTGATTCTGCATATGTTGTATTAAATAAATAACAACACCAGATTACTTTTTATAGATATAATGTAATGTTATGAATGAGTGCATTATAATCTGTCTCAACAAACTGAACTATGAATGGAATTAGTAGAAGTCGTCTGACGGACGCGGCCACTGGGACGCAGTTCCGTTTTGTCTCCACTCCCGTCCATATCAGTCCACTTCACATTGCAATGATTTTAATTGAACCATTTTACTCTATTCATCATGGAATTCATCCGGTTGACACCATCATTATTATAACTGCAGTTCATGCATATCTACCATCATTGTTATTTAAAAATTTTATCATAATGCACACGAATGATTTATACGTCTTGGACATAACCGAAAATATTACCTAGTCTCATTATAGTACAATTATAATTGTAGTAATTACACAGTCAGTAAGTGGAATACAATGTAATAATAAATATTCGAAGGGATGTGTTCCATGGTGCGCAAACTATATAATGTATGTTTGTTTTCCGCACCAAAATACACAATCTTCATCAATTTTATTCATTTTAATTCCGTTGATATTATTTACAAGTGGTTGGTGGTACGTGATATTAAATTATTAACAATATAACCAGAACTACACACACCTGTGAGGCGAATTTTATTTATTACCAAATGAATTTTGTTGTACTTGAACTGAAGCGAGATGTTTATAGCTTCATTAAAATATAAAGGTGAAAAAATAAAGGTAGAAGTAGTTTTTCATCAAAGCTCCACATTATGAAAATTATTACCCCTGTCATTAAATTCTCTGAAATGCATATCCGAAAATTTATTTAAATTACAAAATTGCGCATAATTTTGTATACAACAAGAAAAAATCTGTAATAATATAAATTTTACCTAATGTCACTTATAAATAACTTGAAAACGTAACACATATAGTTTAATGTAACTCAAGTGCACCCGCACCTGTTTTTAAAACTTCAAAATCCCAAAATCGATGGGGCACAGGTGAAATACCAAAAATTTTGTATATGTTTGTTGTTGCATGTTCCGAGTTAAACTGTTACTATTTACATCTTTTGAATTGTAACATAAAGTAGATAATACTTACAAACTTCCATTTATTTAATCTCAATTTATGATAATGTTCGTTTAATTTTGTCGTTTTTCCAAGGTAATATTCGTTACATTTTGTACTGTATACTGCACAAAATTTCATGAAACATATATTAGTCTCAGTAGGTTTATTAAAATATTAAATGCTTATTTTTAAATGAAATGCTCAGTTTTCGAAACAGTGCGCAATTATACTTGAAAAGAATTGGATAAGAAGATAATAAACAGCTACATATGTTATTTTTAGTTGAAAGATGTTGACAAGCTACTTTAAAAATACATGTAATAATAATTGTTCACGTGGTGCGGATATAACATTTTTTCTAGTTGGAGCCAAACGTATGTATTTAAACAATATGATTGAAACATATTGTGGAGATCTTTTTGAAACTGTGTGGTCCAACATGTCAACGCAAGAACAACTGAAAATAGGATTGTAAATTTTGGAAATTGGTTGGTACACGTGTAACTTCCTATGGGCTTGCAAGAAGTCACAAAAAGTCCGCTATATACATACATCTATATATTGCTTTACAACACCACTAGAATGTAAACAGATGGTTCCACACTGATTTTTACAACAGACTATAGAACACCCTTGAGTATAAATAGGAAGACCGTAACTAAATTTAAAGGAGAGGAAATTTTTTGAGCATTTTACTATTGAAATAAATAAGTCAAAATACATACATCTGCCATTGAAGTTATAAAATAAAGTTTTCAAATATTAAAATGTTAACAGTTCTTTCATTTTTGTCCATTGTGTTGAACGTATAACTAATCAAATTGTATCTACCTAATATTTTATAATTAATTATTTTGAAGTAGTTTTCATTTAATTATTATACACTATATATTTTATATTTCAAATAATCAAATACATAGTTGATTATTTAGAAAATTTTCGAATATTATCTTGAATATCAAATGAAATAAAAAACTATATGAGGCGTTTTCTGTTTTTGAATAATTAATAAGATTGTAATGATAGAAATCTACATTAATTTACATCAGAAATTCTCTCTTATAGAAGATTTTATTATAAATAAATTATTTTCCTAGTTTTAAGCTGCTTTATTAAGCCCATTTTACGCGTGTTTACTTCTCTCTAATTAGTCGTAAAATTAAGTTAAGTGAATTAACTGTAATTTTGTTCATATGCCCAAAGCACTAAACTGCAGATAAATTTCAAGAAAAAAATAATTACAAAACTATCGATAAAATACGTTAGATATTAGAATAGGATATTTGGAGTTAGTTTTGTTATCAAATTATTTATTATGATATAAAATTTAATACTGTTAAGAAAATTCTCAATTCAAACTGCTCCAGTTGAATATTTTACATCTTTTTTTTATGAAACTGCCATATGTTGAAAACTCCAGACTCCGCTATTAACCCCTTCATTTAGTAAATTACAAATTTTGGGTGTACAAAATTTTAATCATTTGCAATTTTAATATACTTAATACTCAACATAATATCTTCATGGAAAAAATCACATAAGAATTTTTATAATTTTCAATAAATTTACATTTTCAAAAAAATAATAATAGGTGCCCTCATTATCAAACAATTTTCATATACATATTTTGAACAAAGAAACTGTACGTTAAGTTGATGCAAATATTTTTGCCTGAATCATTTTAAAGTTGAATACAAAAAAGACCGTTTAACAAAATTTGACTAATTTAAATATCTCGAAACCTAAAGCCATAGTGTTGAAACGTTATTATTAGGATACATGAGGTCTAATGACAATTATGGCCCCTTTTAACCGTTAGGGGTATCTATAAATAATACCTACATATAGTGTACAGATGATCCGATCATCTGTCGTAAACACCCTGTTCGCGGTGCATATGTCGAAAGCATGTGCATATGCAATCACCCAAAGTCAGATGCGCGTTTTTCCACCATACACTAATAGGTATTGGTTTAACTTTGGCGAAGCCCTTAGACAGAACGGACTTTCCCGCTTTTACAGCCCCATTCCCATGACGGGCACAACACCCTTGCCAGGTGATTTCCCATAAGACTACGCACATGTTTGCACATATGCCCCCCCGTATATACTGCATATGTACTTCTGGTCTTTTGTGTTTTCTAATTGTTCGTTTAATTTATTTATGATATGAATTTTTATTTTTATAATGCAGCTTGCATTACAACCAAATGGTAGAAAAATTCGTTCATGTTTTCTATAAACAATCATAAACATTATTTCTTAACTGATGGCCTAAATATAAACTTAGAAAAGTTCATAATAATGTATAATATCTAAACAATGTATGCGAGTATTAAGTTTTATGATGGGATTCTTTTGTTTCAACTTTCAAATGAAATAAAACATTTCAGTTTAATGGTTCTTTCAGGTTTAGAACAATTACCTATAAATGAATAGTAAAAACAGCATTCGTTTCGAACTGGATGGTTGCAAAACAAGTATAAATATTTATGGTTTATTCATTAAAAATAATAAAAAACTAATCAATATCCGTACACGTATGTTTAAAAAAGTTGTTTTCCATTATATTTTCTCATTCACAAACAGTTGTGAGACTGATGTTATAATTATATAAAGCAATCTGTCCGAATATCATCCATATGGCACAAATTTGTGTTGCAAATGGTCCTTCTGGTTCCAAAAAATTTGTATACAGTTGCATGCAATATGATTATCTGTTCTTTTTTCTCTTCATTTCCATATTATTACCAAAAAAAGTTATTAAGTCAGATCAGTGATAAATTATAAATTTCACTTAAGCAAGATTTAATTAAATTAAATTTTTGGCCATTAAATCTGACGGTAAAGAAGTTATCAAAGTATTAATTATAATTTAAGATTGAATTTAATAAATGCAACTTTGTTGTGCACACACGCATATACGTATACATATATATCATAAAAATAACAAGTATTATAAATATATAAACTAATTAACACGAAAACATAACGTTCACTCAACGGTTATGTGATTTTCTCAAGAACTTGGTGAAGAATACACCTGAATTACCGGAAAGAGGGTATACAGGTGCTCGTTCAGGATCCGGAACTGTGCTCTGCAGTTCTTCGGTGGCATGGCACAGCAGCTGGCTATGGAAGACATATACTATGGCTATGTTCGTTAACCATGCTTCCTCAGATTGTCTAAGATTATGCGTAGATTTCTAATTGTTTAAAAAACACTTGAACATAAAACATGCCACCACACACCACCGACGAAATCCTTACAAAGCGAATTATATATAGATAAAATAATGGTTGTTTCGATTCGGTAACGAATTTGCCACCTGCCACCCTCTGTGGGAAGAGGAAGGACAAGACTCAGGTAATGCAAGGTGCCAAACGAAATGTTGTCATCCAAGAATCCATGACATTTGGCCATAAGAATGTGAAACAAAGAGAAATACGGTTAAACCTGGAAACTATTATTGGATGACCCAATTTAAACGGGTAAATTTTTTCTTTGTTGGGTACCGAAAGGGAGGCGAAAAAACTGGTCTTAAAAAGGTGATGAATTTGAACCATTCAAATCTATAGCAAACACAATTATGGAAATGTTTTGCAAATATTATCTTAAAAATAACTTTTATGACAACAAAATAAATAAGAAAAAAACCTTTATGTATTTTGATGCAAAGATTGTAAAAATATTAAATTATATATGTAAGTATTATATAGGCATTTTGTATGACTGTCTTATATGTACATTTTTTCCGTGTTTCAACGACCTGTATAATAATTGAAATGCTGAAACCGTGTAAAACGAGTACATTTTGACAGCACGTACATATATATAAAATCCATGAAATTTACATTAGCCGAATAAAGGAACAGAATATTGAACGATTATAAGCTTTCCCTAACAATAAAATGAAACACTTCACCAGAAATATAATTTTACAAATTTATTATTATTGGTAAAATAATCTTAACCCGAATATGCCAATAAACAGAAAAATTATTTTAATTCCATCTGTAAAGCGAAAAAATTATGGCAACAACCGCGATATAATATTATATTATTGGAATATAGCAGTAAATTGCAAACCACAAAACGCAAAATTCAATACTGCATAATACAGTAATGTATAATGATTGTGTGTAGTGATGCTGGTAAATACGAAATAAGAATGGTCCAAGCAGGTGCTCTCTTTCAACGCAATTCCCACGAGAGAGAACTGTCTTACATAAAACAGGTGAATGCTCCCCGCTATCATATTCTCACGGATTCATAGTCATTTTACCAATACGAACTTGAATACCGCCAAAAATATATCTGATAACTAATTTATACTTATTAGTACATAAATAACAAGTTGTCACTTCAACAATTATGGTAATCCCATTTCCGCTAAATCAAATCATTTTCAATTATACGTTTCAGCTGATTTGAATAAATTTTTTTAAAACTTAGCACAATTTGAATTTAATTTTTTAGAGATTGTAGAACAGAAAAAAGAACTAGCTGTTTATATTAGTTACATCCGCTTTTGACTAAATTAAAAAGATTCCTTTTGTAACATTTATTTCAATTATTTAACTAATTAGATAAACTAACAGGTTCGTTGTTATCTCGTATATAGAAAGAGAGACCACTTGCCAGGAAACTGCCAATTAGGGAGCTCTTAATTATGTATTACACTACCATAAAATCATTTCATTATTGTCGAATATGCCACAACTGAAAACAAGATTAGACATTATGGGTGTTGGACGATCACTTCCAGCTGTCTCATATGGGTAGTTTGGCTGAATTTTAACAGATTGTTAACACAAAATTCGTTATCATCTGTGCTATTTGTCACATCTGGGGTGGCTGTTTGTTAACATCCAGATATAATTGTGAAAATAATATTTTTTTAAATTGATTACAACAAAATTTTCTAATAAATTTGCATAATATTTGTTCTATTGTATTCTGTTTATGCCAGATGTGATATTTTCTTTGCAAAATTCTAAAATACCCATTCATCCCTATCACGTGCTCGCCATTTCGATTTTCCAAATTTTATTTAATAAACTGGCAACAGTGAACAAAAAGATACTCTTAATCTGGTAATCCAGAGTCCAGTGTATACGGTCATTGTATTGGACAAATACCGGGTGTTTTGTGTATATTATGAGTAAAATGTCTGAATTGTAGGGGTGAATGGCGTGTGAACGTTATTCGCGTGCAGTTCACAACGGCGACACGTGTATACTCGTGCCGCGAATCAACTAACTTTCTCGTTACAACAATATTTCATATATAGTTTTGTTTCCGCAGCTGCAACACTGAATTTATACACAAACTATTTGCCAATCGATCAGTTATTATGTAAATTATTCTAATTTTATGTTATTAAATAGACATATATAGGTATAATAGTATTCTTAGTACATTAAAAGAAAATTCATCATTTTTATTTATTTATTTTATAGCGGTTTAGTAATCCATCGGTTTACCTATATCTTAAATAATATTGATGATTCATACTATGAAATACGATACACTTACATTTCATAATTGTTTATTTTTATAATAGTATGTAAGTTTTGAAATAGTGGTAATATTATGTTTTCTTTCTCTATGGTGGTAATATAATTAAATAGCAGATATAAATATGAATTATTAATTTCTTCTTATTAGCAAATATCTATAATTAAACATTATAATTCTATTTATAATATTAACCGCAACTTTGAAGGCACATTGTTTTAAAAATGATATAATAGAAAATTTAATTATTTTTCAACAAACTATGAATAATTGAACTTTGAAATCATAAATAAACCAACAATTATGATGTCTTTATATAATAGAAGAATTAAATTTCTGACCTCGAAAACATTTCATGCTTTGTCATTAGAAACATTACTGTTTCTTGAGTGAAAGTTTCATTCACACACCATCAAACGTTAATA
>SSSI01007547.1:0-39466 GCA_004796505.1 Oryzaephilus surinamensis | reverse complement strand
TACTACATGAATGTTGAGGTTCCTTTAATACGACAGTTTTCAATTTTCATTGCAAGTTGCATTGCATCTCTTCAAAGTGTCGTAGGTATATGTATATTCAAAAAACTCGTTTTCTTGCCAATACCTATAACACATGAATGTTTTTCACAAAATATATTTTATACAAAATAAAACAATATTATATTTTTACTTACGTCTTTAAGCATTTAATTTATGATTATGTATATGAACCTTTTGCAATTAAAACACTCATTTTATGAATAAGTTAAGAAATAAAAGTTCTGCAAACCAAATAATTCGAATTAAATTGACAATTTGACAATTTAAATGACAGTTGTCGTGGTTTGTTGGTTGCAACATCAATTACTAATACATTTTGGCACTGTAAACTGGAGTTATTAGCTCCACCTTATTACCGTGCTTTCGACAAATAAAATTTTAAAAAATTAAATCATGTGGAAGCTGGCCAATGAAGTTCAAGGATCACTTTTTTCTTCCCTAAATGAATGGACCTTAGTTTTCAATTTTGGTATAAAACTTGTAGGTATACGTATATACTCAAGTTAATTTTTAATAAAGATTTTTTACCTGCAGTAATATTCGAGATATAAATTGAAAAATGTGTACTATTAAAATATTTTCTTTTGAATTTTATATCGTTAATTACAGGAAAAACCATAATTAGGAGTCTTTTCAATTTTAATACTGAAATACGTTGAAAAGAATTCGTTTTAACTTTGTTGTTGGTAAAGTTCTATTCAAAATATATTCTCAAACTTACTGATTTTGCCTAAGGTATTTTGTAACTTTCTTAAAAAGTTTTAGATAACACTTCAACTAAATATGCCAAGTATTTTTATGTTCCTAGTTTTTTTTTTAAATGGGAAATTAAGATATTTTGCTAATGCATTCACTTAAAACTATAAAATACTAGTATTATGTTAAAAGTTATACATATATATGTATAAAAATTTCGTTTCAGAAGTTAGTACATATATTGAACGTTATTAATTTAATCTTGATCAATCTCAGTAGTAAGAAAAATCAGATGAGTCATGTAGCAATAATCAAAACAACAAGTGTTGCTCATCACACAATAACATTCAATACACACACGCATTCAGCATTCGCACATCATGATGGTACAATCGATCTTAACTGTCAAACCGTCCAATTCATCTGAAAACAAATTACATGTATGAAATATATGTCATAAACACAATGTGGCAGTTAAAATGGACTTATGGGTAGCTTTTGTGTTTTTGACACAGTTTTCATTTCGTACTATGTATTTTATCAAATAATAATATAACAACGATTGAAGGGACCCATCTCTCTCCTCTCTGGAAAACACCAGTTATATGCTATCAACTATCAAGTCGCAAAGATCGCTTAGAGGGTGGCTTTATAGGTATTTCGTCACCCTAACTGTGTTTGTTACCTAAAGGGAATCTTATCCCTTATTGCTTCATTCTAAAAGTGGATATTGTGAATGGCTTATCTCGACTTATCACCTACAGTTCCAAGTGCAGATTGTTTTTCCTTATAAAGTATAATAATACTTGTATAGATTGTTACAAAAACATTGTTTTCCAATCTTTTAACGTAAACATATAACATACATCTAGTAGCATTATTCCCTTTTGGTTGTTTATCATTAATTAATTACAGTTTTTATATGTATATGTATGCTGGAATAACAATTACTTTTTTGTTTTGTTTTCATTAAGCAAACGAAGTGTGTTTCATTACTTGATAAATAAAATACAATTTGCCATACCTGCTAACTGTAAACATTTATAATTAACAAATAAAGTATAAAGTAAGAGAGCATATTGCTTTTAACTCATATTGGCCCAAATTACAAACAGTTTTTTACAGATTGTTTGTTTAGAAGCATATAAATAATAGTAATTGAACTAATTTCCATAATAAAAGTCTTTATGTTATTTAAACCTGGTAGCAAATTGTAATCTAATATTTAATTATATATTTTGATAAAATTAAATTGAAACTATCATATTGACATATTAATTTAGTAAATAAATTATTACAATCAGTTCAAATTTAATTATATAGGTATTGTTTGGAATATATTTAATATTGTCAATAAATATTATATTATTATGTAGGTTACATGCCAATATTTAATAATATATGGTAGTAAGAATGGCCTTTTCACCATGGAATAGAAATATGGGCGGCATATGCGGTCAACCGTATGGTGTGTTTGTTTAATAATCCTCGATAGAAATGCAGTTTCACGTAATTGTGCTCTTCACATATGTCTAAAACATACAGAACCTATTGCCATCCCCTATACGTTTACCCCATGTATATACTTATAATACATAATATTGCTACGGGAAAATCCGAATGCATACAATATAACAATTGTGTAAATACAATTATATTAAGTGACAATCATTCAAGCAGAATGACGTAAATTTTATAGATATTGCTTTTGTTTAAAATGTTCAGTATTATATATTGTGTAAGATAGAGTTGACTGGATAATTTGTTCTATATGCATAATACGATCTCACTATTTTGTCGAAGCGATATGTTGGCTGATTGCTTAGTGCAGCATTATATTGGAAATGTGCCATATTCTTATCGAAGAATATTATCCACCAATCTACATGTATAAAATAAGACACATAAAACAGTTAAAAAATAGCATGATATTTTATACATTTAGAGGAAAAGTTATCGGTGGAAAATGGTGGTATGGAATGGATAAATTTAATCACCATTTTTCACGTAGTGGTAAATACAATGTGTGAATTTAAAAATGTTGCTATAAAGATTACATTTAACGGCTGATATAACTTTTGGTTGACCATTTACAGGTATAGTACTAGACTAGAATGGCAACGACAAATGTTTTCAATTGATGTACCTAAAGTAAATGCGTTCATTTAAATTGAATGAATATTTCAACATAATGTTAAAACACAAAATGTTTCAATAAAAATGTTAATAGAAAATGTAATTATAGAGCATTTGATGCGAATATGCATTGTACATGTATTATTTAAATGTTTTATAATGTAAAATTTGTCAGTTAACAAAATAAATTATAGTAAAATCTAATTGATACTGTCATCAGTTGGTACATCAAATGATTAATGGGAATTTCTAATTGAATTAAAGTGTACAATTTGCATTTCTATGTTACAATGTTAATTTTATTACTAATAGCAACAGTTATGATGAAAAAACTTTAAAATTTTTTAGAGAGCTTTACATTAAAAGTGTAGGTAATGTCCATCTCGTGAGAGTTTGTTGGTGCGAAAAGAGGGAGATATTACTACCTTATTTCCTATAAAATTTCCTCTCTACCGCCAATAGAGTTTCTATAAAAGTATCACGTGGTATCGATTCACATTCTTTTGCCCAAAATTATGTTAATAGATGCGCTATATGTATGCAGATCTCTAGTTTATTAAAAAATTCGGAATAATTTGTAACCTAAAATACGAATAAATATTACCAACATTAACATTAGCTATTTTTAACAAATAATATGTATGTTGGGAACACATATAATATTAGGAAGAAAATTTTCAAATTTTCATACATCATATGAATACGATGATAGTTTAAAATTAAATAGCCAACAGCTTAAATGTAGTTTGTAACAAGTTATTCTGTACAAGCTACCCTACCATTAATATTCAAGGGCACGTTCTATCCTAGTGGACTGAGAACACATTAGTAGCGCAGTCAGCAAATATGCAAGAGAAAGGGTCGAGTGCTAATCCTTTGAACTTTAATTTTAATTTATTATGTAAAGTTAGTTTCCGACATATTATACAATTACGAAAAAAATGTACATTCTTAATGAACACATTTTTATTATTTATAAATGGGTGAACTTTTTAGCTAAAACTTGTGAAAAGTTATGACATTAACAAAGGGGGGAAAACCGATTAATTTTTTTTGTTCAAACCAGTAAAAATGGAATAAAAATCCTATATGTAGTATAAAATCGAATAATATTCATATCGTCTTTTGCAAATAAATAACAGTTCGTGCATCAGTCCCAAACGAGTGCCTACATATACGCTATATTCTGCTTATTGCGAATTCCTCTTGTCACGCGTGTTGTTTTAACCCGGACCGTGACAAACGTGTAATTGCACGACTGTCACGTCAGTGCTGCTGGAGATTAGTATTGGGAAGTTGTGGTGGATGAGAAAAAACGCTGGTAGAGAACACTATCGGCTTTTAAATAACAACGAATCACCGGAGGGCATATATTTTAAAACGAGATAACACTCTGTATCTATATATGAGTGCATGGTAGGTATATATGATGGCTTTTTTAGGAAATGTACTACCCACTCAGCCATAATCAAGCCATTCGTGAAACAGCAACACACTCACCCTGTGGACCCCATAATATGATAAGCACCCTGTACAACATATGGGACATATTTAGATATAGAAAAATAATCCTCTTTTCTGACCATTAATATGATATCCTCTTATGCAGTTAGTCAAGGGGACCATGTACCTAATCTTTGGCTCATCACATTGCATCCGGCATATATCATTGTCATCTGAGCATTTCAGTGACATTTTAAATCATTTTTTATTCATTGGTCTAAATGTGGTCTAACATTTCTTAATGCATGTTGTTGGGTACTGCTGAACAGCTATCCAATAATATTTTATATTAGTCCCGGAAAAGAGCTATTTTATTGATATTTCCAAAAATAAACTAAATGTACGATTCTATTTTTGTGAGTAGAGTTCCTTCATTGAGTTCAAAAACACAATTAAATTCAAACGATAATCGATTTTCTTTAAATTGTTTTGCATGTTCTTGGAAAAACTTTTACAATTTTAAACGTACTTTACAGGTAACCGAGATTGGCAGAATTGATCGTAAAACAATAAAGAAGTTGTTTTGCTTTCATCACAATTCTTTGTTTCGTATTCTAAAATGTTGGACGACTTTTGTATGAGCTCTGCATTAAATAATATGGGTTCAAGAAGTTTTAAAATGTTGAAAATTTAAAACTTTTTATGAAATTTATTGTTACATTCGTTTCTTTATCATTCAAAATTTTCTTGAAACTGATTAATTTTCTTTGTGCGAACAACAAGTGGTTGACGAAAACATGTGTAGGTCTTATTGGAAGCATGTAAATTGAAGCACTGTTGAACTTCCTTACTTATACTTATAGGATAAAAGTAATGTGTTTCTTATGTCCAGGCCGTATTAAGTTTTATAGAATTTTGTAGGTTTTTGTATATGTATATTTACGATGTATACAAAATCTAGCAAATGGAAAACTTAAATTATTTTCCAGTTATTCGCTGGGCGAGGCATAGCATTTTCCTTATCAAATTCTCAATCTGCATAAAATAGAAATATTTCACGCCACAGCGTATGACATAATTTATAATGGCCAAAGAAAGTTAAGCTTTCTTCACAGGGGTTAGATAAAAGGTGGATGTTGCATTATAGGTATTGACAAACAAACTATGATGCTATATAAAGTAATGGAAAGGTAGATTTGGGGGTGTCAGGTTTACGTGACGACTGAAGGAGGGCGCTATACAATTCTACAACTAGGGCAATCGATAAGAGAAACTCCCGCGGTGCCCTGAGTTCGTATGGGGTAGTGCGTGTATTTCTGCCAAATGTGAATTTGATCTCAAAACAAACAAGTGTCAGACAAGCAAAACGCAAAATATACGAATAGCGCGACCTCTCCAGGTCATATGTTAACTATAAATGCACTTTCCTAACATTCGATCGGAGATGGTCGACTATGTTGATAGAATTGGTGAGTTTCGTATTTATTATATAGATCACGTGCCCGCTTTATTTCATGCCATCAACTTTTATAACTACAATCCTACTAGTTCACTTCTAAAATAAAAATAATCTCGTCAAACTTGGTTTATATACAAAGATGTAGAACAATTTAGCTTGTTATTTATGGCCATCCTTATATAAAATTTTAAATTTATTCTTTTTCAAAATAAATCACTACGTAGCTCAGTCAGTTTAGAATACTTAAATCAAACTTGCGTTTCAGACAGGGGGCGGGCTTTCTGTTTATTGAATAAAATTATGTTTGTTTGGAAAAAAGCGCACCCTTCAAATTACCACCGTTATTTCCTGTTTTGTTGTATAATATGTAGTTTTAATTTTATGACATAAGAAACAAGATCTACATCATGTTGGAACACAATTATTTATGTATATTGCATGTGTCATATAAACAACAATCAATTCTTGGTCTGACTCTGACTAAACTAGAGGGTGCAAACTCTTATCGCTGGTATGGTTCATAATTTCGTTTAATGTTTTTTGTTCAAAAGGGAATTCGTGATAATATGATTGTCCATGTAGATAATGTGGACATATCAAGATCTGTAATCTTAAATGATTACAATTATTTAACAAGAGCAAGTATTAATAAACACTAACCCAGTATTTTTATTTTATTTTCCACCCTCAACACTCTTTCTAAGGTAATGAAAGTGGGTAATGTCTAAAGATTTTATCAGTGCAATAAGATAAGAAATTTTATATAAACAGGAGTCTCTTTATATGCCAATAACCCAATACATATATGAGAAATTGAGGAGTTTTTGTTGCGGAAATAATTATTATTGAAATTGTAAAATGTAGTCCTAGTGCCTAGTGTTATATCAGCTAATTCGATATTAGTCTCGATTATAAACAGTCACATTTGTTTGATACATGGCTCCCTTGACTCTATAGGGATGCTTCTGAGGGGAAAAGCAATTGTCAACTCGACACCATTAAGAATTATTGCTGCTATTTTTCTTATTCTATTTCGTTGAAACACGTTTGAAAATGTGGGAGTGTATTATGTTGATTAAATTTAAATTCTTAAAATTATTTTACACATATCTTTTTGCATTGGAACGATAAGGAATAAATCGCTATATGCATGCATAGCACGAAGAATTAAACATTTAAATGGATTTTAAAACTCATCCTTATAAAAATCATTTCTGGAATACCCCTTGTACAATTGAAAAGGGATTCTCTGAATGAGCGTTTTTAGAAAGAAATGGGGTCGAAGGTTGATAAAGATAAAGGAAATACAATTGCAATTGCTTTGATTCCGAAACACAACTACAATAGAACAGTCTATAAAATAGACAGCGGTTTAGAAGAACAACTGTTACTGCCATTACTGAAATTACATATTTCAATACGTTTTGTTATGTTGTAAGCAATTTTACAATTCATTTTGCTATATTTATGTGCGTTTTTTAAATGAAACTTGTCTTTTACGTGTTTGATAAACAGCAACAAAATAAATTTTACGACTATTGCAAAAAATCGCTGCTGTATGCCAGGTGATAACATTTCTCTTTTTAAAGTTTATTAACAATAAAAATACTCATCAAATTACTATTGTTTGACATAGCATAAATGGAAAGTTTTATGAAATCTAAAATGTTATGTCAAATAGGTAATTATTGGCATATAGCCCGATCTTCACATAAAACTGTGTGAAGAAAATTAATATTGGTATTTTTATTATATGTGTCGTAAGTTGGTTTAGATATTGATTGATAGTTGATACACCGTTGTACTATTAAAAGGTCACTTGTATCAGTATCGTAAAGTGTATTTACATAAATACCACCTAGTGTTTTTCTACATGATATATAAAAAACGCATTTTAAAAAAGTTGCAATAAAGAGTAGGTTGAACGGAATGATTGGAGAATATAACGGAAAAACTAATTCCGTGAACAGATTTGGATTTAGCTGGTCCTATTTCAACAAAAAAGTTGAAAAAACAATATTTATTATGTAAAATACAGAAAAATTAATTTTTTATAATATTCAGTACATATTCTGAATTTAAGGCCCGATCTATTTACCTCCTGATAAATTTATCCGGAACATAATTTCTATAGAAACAATTGTCTTAACAAATGTATCCAAGGAAGTTATAGGGAGGATAAAATTATCAGGAGGTGAATAGATCGGCCCTAAACCAAGAAAATACTCCTATAATATTAACATTTAAGCTTTTATGACAATTAAAATATAAATTTAGAGATCGGTTTTTTATTTCTAGATAATTTTAGTATAGTTATATATTTTTACTTTTACGATTGTGACATAAAATCCATCTACTTTTAATAAATCGTAAAATAGTTAAATCTTTTTAGAACTGTCAAAAAAAAACAACTGATTTTATATATTTAGTATGAAATGCTGTAAACCTACGCTATATTATTTAAAAGTTATTTATGTACGTATAAGTATATCTATTACGATATTTACGAATAATTGCAGTACGATATTATAACCGTAATTTAGACAATAAGTAAATGATTTTTTTTGTTTGAATATGATGCTTGTTGAAAATGCAACATATACCAAATCTTAGCCTTTCACTAAATGGGTTTATATTATTTTTGCTCTTTATACATATTTACTATTAAAAACAACTTTATTATGTTGTTCGATTTCCTATACCTATGTAGTTGTGCATTATAGAATATTATTAAGAAAACATACTTAAAACACAAACTTTTGACTTTTAATATTGAGATTACGTTCTTAATTACTTTTAAAGCCTTAATTAATTGGAAAGTTGAATGCTGGTAGTGTAAACTGAAAGCTTGGTAATTAAATATGCACTTGAAGGTATTCTCGTTAAAAAGAGAAACCATAACATGATGAATTAGTTTGTAAATGGAAAATGTCATAAAAATCTTTATTGAAGTTTAATCCATAGCAATAATACTATCAAGTGGTGGTGGTTTAAAAAGAGGTGGAGATGTCAAATTGAGAAGACAGTTGTAATATAGAAAGGGACGTTTACTCATCATAGAACTTGAGGGGTGTTGATCTACAAATACATGTAGAAGTGAACTAATTGCTAATTGCTATTTGAGCTCGTTGCTGGGAGACACTGATTTAAGTCCTGCTATTCCAATAATCTTCCTTAAATCCACTCGGTCGTAAAATATTGCGTAGGGCGACAATAAATACAGTTCACCGGTTGTATAAGAACAAAAAGGAAAACTGTTTCCGTTGTATATTAATACTAAAGTACTTTTACAAATCACCATTGAATGTAATTTACTGCAGGAAAATAAGGTGCACTGCATTTATGCAAGCTATCATTATACAAGTTAATTTATATTTATGAAAAAAAGTAAGGAAACTCCAAGATTTATTTCTGTTCGACCGATATATTCGTATTTACATTTGAATAAATAATAAGTCTTATATTTACTCTTTCAATTGCATAAAACTAGAAATAGTGTTTCATTTAACAGTTTTATTAATTTTTTATCATTTGTCGTTATTTGGTGTTTGTTATGTAAATAATATAATACTCGTACAATTGAACATGCAATAGTGCTATTTGTGTCTTTAATTTTTCCTTAAAAGAAGTTTGAATTTTATTATTCATTTAAATATTAACGATCCATGCAGTTCTAACTGTTAGCCTTAATTGTAGCTTATATCAAAATTGCGTTTACACATGGATATTAAAATATTTCACCATATACGTATATTTATCGTTTAGTGAATATGAAACGGTAAATGATACCGTTAATTAAATTATGCAGAGATAATATTAATTTAAGGGTTATACGTATGTATGGAGTAAACTCCCTTATTATTTCAAAGGACGAAACACATTGTGTTTCTGACATAGTGTGCCTGCTTGATTATTAAGGCATATTTCATACATAAGAGAAGGAGAAATTCAGCACAACATCTTTCAAACAAACCCCTATTTTCACAACAAAGATCAAATTGAAATTCATTCAATAATCTCCAACACGTTATCATTTGATAAAAATGTTTTTGGTGCTTTGTTTATAATATTCCCCCTTGTGCCATACAATTTGGTCATTGAAGAACCTATTACTCATCCCCCATCACCTACACCAATATTATTACCTTATTAAAGTAAACAAGAATCCCTTATTATAACTTTATTGAAATATTTGCTACTTGTGATGTCAAAGCAAGTACTTTAGGTGTTTTTAAATTTTAATGTATACCGTGTTGGTGGTTTCGTCTGTTTGTAACAAGTCAATCAATGTCACTTATATCGAAAATAATCAGCTTTGGGAATTGAATACGAATGAGAAACATAGACTCCTACTTCCTATACATGAGAATATATAAAATCGAAAAGGAAAGAAGCAGCAAGTTGTTAAGTGTTAATAAATTTATCAATTCTGAACCTGAATTTGAGGGGATGGTCTACTGAGCAAAACAAAATCTAAATATCTTATTTCTATCCGATTTTATAGCCTGTAATTTGAAATGAAAAAAATTCGACGTATCACATATTTTTCAGCCAATTTTTGATTTTGTAGTAAATATATGTATGTAGTATTCATACGCGAACGTACCTACAAGTAAAATACTTTTAATGTTAGAAGTATTTCAGGATTTGTAAAAAAGATGGAAAGGAATTTCGCCAACAATTATTTAACCCTAATTTAACATTATTGTAATCCCTTATGCCTTTATTAAATTAAGATCAAAGAGCGTTCTTATATGTATTCATATAAAGTTATTTTATGGTACACAATACACGCGACATATTTTATTCATTCCTATATTCACATGTTTAGATTATAAAAGCACAAAAACATCTTTCAAACAAAATTATTTTGTCAAATTCGTTATTATATTTGACTATGCGTTTTACCGCTTAATGGCACGATACGGAATATACATATCCACGTATATATATTTATAAGAAAAGAAATCTATTCAATACAAGAACACGTTTACAAATTAATCAAAACGCAAACTATAATATATTTATCCTATGCATACAATTTTGTCATATAATCAACTTAATTTTACCCTATATACCTATCTAAATGTATATGTATGTACATAAACGTAAGGGAAAATCTGTGTATAAAATTTGCAAAATAAGGCTCTTTGTTCCAAAAAGTTTCGTTTGTGGTTCAATGATTACATTAGCACTATGTGAACTCACGGAAAGTATGTTACAACAATCTTGAATAATGAGAATTATTGTTAAATTTGTAATGTTTTACGAAAATTTTAATATAATAAAATTATCAAACATTCATATTAGCTGAATAATGTAAAACATACAAATATTTGTTACTTTACATATGGTCGAGTACACATAAAAGCAATAAAAGTGAAATAAATTGATAAAATAGTCGCTCTAAAATATTCTCGTATACAAACATATCTACAACTTAATATTGCATTGAATTGGACTGGTCAATGGAATAAATTTGTCGGTGAATTATATTATTCTAGGTAGATACTAAATGTGTACAATATAATATCAGATTTGTCATACAGTGTTACACGTATATTGAACATATACAGTAATTTAAATGTCCATTACAGCCTTATTATCTGCAATTGGCTTCAGAATGACCATAAAGTAAAATGACATGTAAAATTTACTCATTGGCTATACATGTCTGTATAGATTTGTGATCATCATCATTACCTAGGCCGATATCACATACAACATAAATTTACAAATTGGTGCAGTTTATCAATAATTAAAAATACGAATGATTTAAGCGTATTATAACGTTGCGAGTTTAAAAAATTTCAAAGAAATTCAATATTAATAAAGTGTACAAATTAAGGCCGTCAGTCAATATATTGAAAAGTATATTAATATAATCATTAGATAATGAGCTTGTAGACTTAATTTAAAGAGTGTTAGGATATTGTAGAAACAAGGAAACGAAAAGCGATTTCGGACAGTAATTTAAATTGAGCAGGGCTAAATTGACTGGCGGGGCAGGCTGTAGTAAGTAATGAATGTTTATAGAGGCGAATCTCAGCGCGCAAGCGGTGCACAGCGCGAAAAAGACAGCCTTCTACGAGTCTACGATTCCTGCAGATCGATAACGCAAGGACTCTGTGAGGATGGCCGCAACATACAACTATCATTCTAATACACTTTTACCATTATTACTATTAAGACGAAAAATTATTTGGGGACATTTTGTTAATGTTGTCGATTAAAACGGTTTCGTAATTTTCTCGACAATTGCTTTGTTGGTTGAGACTTGATATAATTGCGACTATATGTATATGACAGACGAAATGTTATGACTGGAATAACATGAAAAATTTAATCTTTCTCTATTGTTATGGTGCAGTATCATAAATATATTGTTAGACTAACTAAACTTGAAATGTAATGCATGCTATTATTGCAGGTACTTGAAAAAATGCAACATAGTATAGTTTATATACAATTTGTAATTTAATATAAACCGGAATTTGCAAGAGACGTTAAATTTCTTCCATATATTTTTATTATACTTGCAATGAATGTATTTATTTTTAGCATTTCTTATATGATAGAGATTATTTACATATAAATTAAAAAACATATAAATGCAGAACATCTGGTACATTAAGTGTTCATCAAAAATCTAAGTTCAAAAAATAAATCCCATGGTTAATTACGTTATTGCCACTTTACATCCTTACATGAATGCTGTAAAATATTTTAATTGAGAACATATGCTAGTGGTTATTTCGTTAAAGAAGTTCTAATTATTTTAAAAACAAAAATAAAAAATATCTACAATTTAAATCGTCATAAATTATGGTTTTGTATTAAAGTGAAATGTGTGGAATTAAAGTTTAAAATATCTTTTCAGAATATGTTATATGTGGTAGTCCAAGAGGAACAACAGGTTATCCCGCACGATCTCCAATGGCATCTTCCAATTCCATAAATCAGCAACACAGGTAAGTTAATGTTTTATAGATAAAAAAATCAATAACGCGGTAATATTATGCTAATTATCCAATTTTACAACAAAAATTAAATATTAAAAAGTCTCTCCGTGTAGTTTCTGTTGAAAGAACGAAAGAAATTCAACGAAATTAAATAGCAATTTATATTCTCAATTTACACTATAAATGAGAATTAATAACAATCATTAGAAAGAAAAGACACGACAAAAAAAATGTGAAAATACTTTGACAAAATTTAAGAATTAGTAAAAAAAATTTAATAATACAATACTGCTGCTCAATTTCAGAAAATATTGAATGAAATTAAATTGGATTTTCTCTCGCTTTTGGTATGACCAAATGCAATTCCACTCTCTTTTCTGAGAAATAAGAGAGCGACATAGGATCTTGTCGTATTGTCGGGGGGTGGTGGCCGCCGGGGTTAGGATGGCACGATGGAAGAAGGCCTATCAAATTGATAAGGGAAATAACCGGGACGTTTTCCGTTTTGTCAAACCAACACACAGAAACGGCGGGAGGTTAGCGAATTTATAGCATTCTTTTAAAGATTGGCACGCCGCCACCTTATTCTGAAAAGAGTGGCTGCTGAAAGGCGATTTTCTATTATTTTAAATCGACTAATATCTGCAGGATGTCCAGATGGCAGGTCTCTCATCTGCTATCTTGTTTTGGGACTTGTTTTACTCGCATATTACCGGTCTGTACCCTCTTTACGTATAGACCAACATACCGGATCTTGCCCTCCCTTATGAATATTCACTTATTCCTGTGTGTAAATGATTAATCATCATTATACCGGACGCTGTATTAATGTTTTATAATGACATGTGTTTATTTACGGTTTGCATTGTTTGCCTGGGTAAAATTGAACGCAAATAACAGTAACCCACGTTAAAGCTCAACTGGAATAACAAATAATTTATTAACCGTGTTTGATACTAACATACTGTACTAATTAACGGCTTTTTAAATTATTATACTTGTGTCTGTACTGTATTGGAATGTACGTAAAACATTTTTGCTGCTATAGAATTTTGAAAGGGCTTAGGTATATTTATAATAGGCCCACAGTGCTACCACAATAGCAATTTACAAGTATTTTAAATATGTATTAAATTGTTATTCAGCAGATTTAACAAACAATGCTAAACTTTACTTCATCAAGTTTTTATAAGTTTTTATACCAGACTCTAAAGAATATTATGATTTAATTAAAAGTTTCATTAAAAATATAAAGGACTAGTCCCTTTTTTGAATTTTGATACTTTTTCATTTTACTCTCTTTGTACGTATACGTATTGTACATATTACAAATACATTTTACATTTATTACAAAGGAAACATCTTTTTTTTATAGAATTTTTAATAAATATCGTATATACTTTCATATATTCATCATATTAAATTATAATATCATGTTACATAAATAAATATAGAAATATTATGTACTTTTAAAAAGTTGTAAAGTATAGCATAGTCCTAAAAATTCTTAAAACTTCGATTTGTACTAAAAAAAGCTTATAATTTACTAATTAGTATAATTTACAAAAAAAGTTTAAAACTACTCGTAAATATTATATGCATATAACTATAAAAAGTAATTATTATTATATTAAATGGAATATGCCGTAATACTTCTTCGTTGATCGGTATTAATATAAATTAAATAAATATTTAGTTATCAACAACAGAGTACTGTTTGTCAACACCTGTTTAACTGAACGCGTTCGTGATAAAAGTAAACAAAAACTTGTTTTAAAATTTTTCAAAATATGAATCACACAACTAGTTAACTTTGTTTTCGGAATATTTCTAGTAAAATTTTAAAAATATATCTGCAGTAATTACAAGTTTTATATAATTTAGATGCGAAAAAGCCAGCAACAAACTTAGGTGTTTTATTTTTAATTGTTTTTACGCCATAAAAATTTCTTATTATTGCCCAGTAAAGTGTCAGATAATGTTACTTTATTGCTACATATTTAATTGATATCAGTCATTGATCTCGACTTTATCGTCTATTTAAAAAGAAAAACGTACAGACATAAATTGGTAAAAGTCACGCATGAAAATAATGTCAGGAAATATAAAAAAACACTTTGACAATGTAAACGTTTTAAAATTTAATTAAAATATATTGTATGGGTTGCAGTTATATTCATACTAATATAAGGTATAAAGATGAATACTTTGCAATTCAAATCTAAATATAAAACTTTGTGTTGTATGTATTTATATCGATTTTAGTTAAACAAAATATTTTTGATTAAGTTTGTCTGCACATTAACTAATATCCGGTTTAAAGAATAATACATTTTGTTTATTTGTACGTTTATATTTAATAAATATTAAATTAAAAATAATCAATTTCCAATATTTATCCGATTCAATTTAAAAATACGCAGGTATGTTATATTTTTACCATTAAACATAAATTTGTATTATACCATGTACACAGGTATCTATTGTTTAGAATTTGTGTAGTTTTCACAAAGTCACAAAGCGAAATTAATTTATCCTGTTAACAATAATCGTATTTAGAAATGAAAACTTGTTAAATTTTCCAATAAGTGCACAAACAAAAATACGTGTTCATGTTCGAAATTATTTACCTGCCCGTCTAAAGGTATACATACATATACGTAATAGGTACATACTTATATTACATATATGTATAATTAAATATTTATAACGAATTAATTAAATACCTAAACCACTATACAAAACGTTTATAAATAGAACGTACAAACAACATATACAATACATTATATACTTTGGATATTGATTTTTTTATTGCATGTGTAATTACAATTTGGATATGCGTTGGTGTTTTTGTTGATTAAAAAACATTAAGTATTTTATTGGGACTATTTAAAAACACATATGTATTATATGTACCTGACTTAGTTTAAAAGATAAATCACTTGCGTGAGACTTAATCAATTTTAGTTTATGAAAAATTATAGTAAATGGGAAAAAACCTGTGATAATACAATGTTATGTATAGTAACATGTAATTTGGGGGTGTTGTAAAAAATATTTATGTATTATATACACTATGAGGGTGAATAAATTTTTCTATAGACTTAAGTACATGAGTAATGCCTTTTTAAACAATAAAGAATTTTTAAAAACATATGTATATGTGTGTGTCCGACATTATAAATCCATTATATTTACTATTTTTTGTAAAATCATAGTTTTCCTATTACAAAATCATAAGGCATAGATAAATCACATATTTGTGTGTAGTATGCATTTATGTAGTTTAAAGTCCTTTTTATACAAGTAAATAAATATGAATCCAAAATGGTAAAAGTTTTTGTTTTCACTTTATTGCTTTTTCCTGTCAATGTAATAATCTATCTACTAAATATTCATTTATATTTAAAAAACATGATAAAAACAAGAATATTTTTCATTTTCCAATAATATTTTCAAATATGTTATTTTATGCTAATATATTGCTTTGTTTATTCCTGACGGTATACGTTTATATCAACTGGGGAATCAAAGTAATTTTATCAGTACAATATTGAAATTGCGTACAAATTTGAATAATAATTGGTAATTTTGAATCAGTTTTCTCATAATAGTTCACTAACGCGCTTTACCAATTTTGTAAATTAAATGACATTCATGCAAAAAAAAAACCCGGAAACTTGATGTACAATTAATATAATCCACCTGACAAGTCGACTATAAAATTCACATTATTCTCAATTAAATTTGTAAATGATAAATATGATTATTTCGATATATTTAAATAAAATTCTGCCTACAAATATACAATTTGAAATAATTATTATCTGTAATATAATTTTGGCACGTAATGATATTTCAGTTGAAAACATTTTGTGGGAACTAGTTCACCTGCAGTATTTTTACCTAGTATATGGAGGAATGAGAGAAATTATCTTTGCTACAATGAATCTCCCAAATAAACATAGCACTGCATTAGCCAACACATTAAAATGTTGAATGAAATTTCCTTATGTAATGTACTTACATACCTAGATTCGTAAAGGTACTTGAAGTTTAAACTCACGCATAACATAAATAGAACATTTAAATTAACTCCCTCAAGCACTAAGTGAAACTATACTCTTTAGATAGGAAGATCTGGCTTATAATACTAAGTTAAATTACAATTGTTTGCTTTTGTCCATTCTAAACATCCCTACATTAGGTTTATTAAACGTATACCACAATTTATTGACAAAAAAATATGTACATGTTCTATCCTTGTTCCGTTGATAATATTAATTAAAGCCATCAATTTATAAATGCATAACGAATTCAATTATTTAATTAGATCCTAATCTGTAAATGTAAATAACTCTCGAATTAAATATTAATAGATGAATCATTTAAAATTATGTACATACTTACGAGGCAAACTACAAAGGCTTAGTGCTAGCTTGACATTTGCTCAAAATTAATAAATAAAAATGCATCTTATGCATTATAGATGACTTTTGAGTAAATTTCACGCATTGGGCCATATTTTTCGTCCTATTTCGCAAATGGAAATTTAACAGTTGCAGAAGAATTGGAGGTAAACTGCATATATCCATGCAGTGGAGCAGTAAAGAGTTTTTTCAGTTGTTTTACAAGAACGTTCGTGATTGGCATTAAATATTCAGAGACATAGCGGTGCTATAACGACTGCCTTTTGTTTTTAATCATGATGGAGCTATCTAATGAGCAACGAGCTATAGCTAGGAATGGAAACGCGTGCAACCGTTTGGAATGTAGGGATTTGTTTGCGACAGGGGCACCCAATGTATGGAAGGATTGTCTGGCCAGTGCACCAGGTCCGCTCTCACGATTACTGCCGTTTGGCACGCACAAAGTCCATTTCAATGTAAAACTTCACATTAAAAATAGCTAACGTAACTAACGTATATACACGTGAATTGTAAAGCCCTAAACTCTCTCTCGTCTAAATGGATATTGATGGCCCTACACTATCGAATTTAACTGATGCAACATGAATATTTGATTAACTACACCATTTTAACAGTAGGTGATTAGTTAGTTATATCATATTATCGCCGTTTCCTGTTTAATATATTCGTACATTTTATATATTGGTAATTGGATTTTATACGGAAATATGCCCAGTTGATTCATTTTACGGCTACTATATTTTATTAAATGGACAATTTATACCATCTAGAATATTGACGGTTTATAATGATTTAGCTAGCAATCTATACCTATATGTAATAAAAATTTACATTATAGTGCCTTATATGCATATATGTATTTGCTAATAATAATTAGATACCTATTTGCTGCATTTTTACACGAATATAGTTATGAATAATAAAAGCACATTCTTTCCAAATAACAAACTATAAAAATTATTTTTATGTTACAAATGTTGATGGAGGACGCTGATAAACGTACATAGTTAGTATGTATATACGTATATACATTTAAAAAGTTTGTGTACGAAAAGCAAGGTAAAAGTAGCAAGTATAAATATTAAAATTTTGAGTTTGTTCACTGTTATTTGTACATAACTTCAACAACCTGCTTGATATATACGTATGCTGGTACAATATGTAAAGTTGCTATAGGTTCAAAAACCGTATACCGAATGAAAAAATGTTCCACTGATTTTGAGTAATATGAATAAAATATTTATACAATTTATTTCTTATTAGTTTATGCATGTGAATATGTAAGTATAACTATAATTAATCGCACAAGAACTTTTAAATAATAATATGTCATACTTTCAATTTTAAATACATATTATAAATATCTGATGCATACACTCGTATAACCTTATATGTAACCCTTTTAGATATTTTGTAATCCTAGAAACTAAATTCATAATCCAACTGAATAGTTTATAAACTATACGATATTCTGCTATGCAACTGAAACACCCTTACAGAAATTGATTATTTATAAATTATACTTGCTCGAAAGATTCAGATTTAATTAATTGAATTCAATAATTAATTTTTTTTATTATTTATGGCATTTATGTAAAGTAAATGTCATCCTTTTTACTAAACCATTAACAACTCATTTCATTTTATATATTTTCAGTAACAGTTCCAATTCCTTCTTTATTTTGTTTTCACTGTAATATTATAAACTATTTATTAAGTATAAGTATAGTGTATGTAAACATACACTTAGTGGGTACACTTAAGATTTTACGGTATATCAATACAAATTCTTAACGATACAATTTCTCGTCTACATAAAGCAATTTCAGGTTTCAGCAATAATAATAGATTGAGTCATTTTCGGTGTGACAGCAACAAAGCGATATCATTGCTTCTATTACGTCAAAGCGATAGCTTTGTAACGTAATTAAATAATGTTCTCTCTCTGACACAGAAGATTTTCATGAATTTGACTGATTATTAAATTTAATATTTTATCTTCACCAAAATTGTACATATTAATTTTAAATATACAGTATTGATAAATTAATTGTTAGCTAGGAAGTTACCCATTACATACAATTATTGAAAAATATCTTTTCACCAAGTTGTAGAAATTATTTCCATCCCTTCTCGTTTAGCTAAAGTTAAACTGAAGGAATGGAGACATCAACAATTTCCTGCAGCCGGTGGAAATACTCTCGTATACATTAACAGACAACAATATTATGGGGTATCTGGCATTTGGTAGGAATAGCGGTATGTTTTGTGATCCTATATATAGGGTCGAACTCAATTTGTGGTAATTAAATATTCCAACGTGGGAATGACACGTAGAAATCAGTGTTTGTAAAATGTTGTCGCACGAATCAACATTTGGGTAAACTACACACTTTATCGTGATTTGATCAGCTTGGTGCGAATTGATCGAATCTAGTCGTGATTGATATCATTCGTAAACACAGCAAACGTGGACCAGAGTGTGAAATTCAAATGGGATGGTCCCCATATTCGTCTCCCTAATTCTGTTAGAATTTTAGTGAAGCGTTTCTATATTATCCAAGCTAACATACAACTAGTCGCCATGGTAACCTATGTATGTGTAAGGTCTCTGGTGCATCAGTTACCTGGCAACCCTACCTATGCTATTGTCATTTTTATGATATTTTTAACTCGCTTAACATGTGATGAGATACGGAACTACTGCAAAGCTGCAACTGCACCCTGCACGTTCACATAGCTTTTTATTTTTAAAGGAAGTATCGATCGAGAACTATCCTAATTGGCAATTAATTTATATTTCATAAAATACTCAGTTGATCAACTAACATATCCACATACAAGTATATGAGAATCGTTAGTTTTCTTATACGAATCGTACTTGATTCGTTTTTGTAAAGAAATTATTAAGGCTGTTGCACAAGAATTTTCTAAAAATAGATAACATTTTTCGAAACAACTTGCCTAAAATTTAAGGTATTCATAATTTTGTGTCTAGAATGTGTTCATTGTCAAACTATTATTATACAAAGTAATTAATTTGGAGTGAAATAATTAAATCAATCCAAAGAGAATGTTCACTGTATTGTTTTATTTAATACTATAATGACTAAATTATTATCTACAATGGTTTATATGCAATCAGTCTAATACAATCGACACACCATGACAATATAATAACATGGAGTGATTCTAGAGATTGCCAGTATCTAATTTTGCAGATGCGGGCCTTATTGTTCTTGATTTGCTGTTGTTGCACCAGAATAATCACTTCTAGTTAGGTAAACGATAATATAGAGATCATAGAAGCTGCATGTGTATCCCAGCTTCAGAAATTCATTAATTTTTTAAATTTGCAATTCTATTTTGAGATTTCCACAACAAAAGATTCATGGAAATCTGCTTGCTGATGATTGTACTAGTGTGATATTTGTAAGAATGTTTGTATGCAGTTGTTTAAACATCAAAGCAATAAATCAAGTAACATTTTGCCATAATAAAAGGTCTGTACAGAATATTTTCTACCTTGTAATTTGCTTCGATACTAATTACAGGGCGCAGTAAGGGTTTAGAATATCAAATTAGCAACAAATTTCCAACAGTAAACAGCTCTTTCTCAAATCAACCAGTTCTCTTTTGACACATGTAATTAATGTTTTATGTAAATTACCGAAAATGTGCTGTAAATGACAATTTTTCAAAACATAGAAATGTACGAAAAGTTGTATTTGCCAAATTAAATCTCTTGGTGGAATAAAATTCGTAAAATTTTAAATTTTTTTTTATAATGTACTCTAAACAAAATCTTGGTCTTTTGAAATCTCTTTTAAATTTTCCAGTTCAACTTTATAAAAGCTAAAATTAAATAAATACAATGTGCTAAAAATAAAATACATTATCGCTTAAGGAAATAAGGAATTAATAATCACCAATGTGTATCTAGGTCACCAAAAAAAGGGTTGCCATTATTCTTTTATTCTAAGTTATTTTTAAGTAAGCAGCTTTACATTTCTCACTAATTTTCCACTTTACGTTCACAAAAGTAAATTTTAAACTGGAAATATAAGTATATAACTATATGTATATCTATATATATACATATTTCCTTATTGAAGTAATGTTTAATACAAAAAGAATTTAATGCCGTCTTCCCTTAGAAATTGTCGGATTAATTATGCAGTTACGGGACTTTCAAGATCCGTCCGGTTCATCGTAAAGCACGTTTTGCGGAGCGGAAACCACCCTGACTATATTTTAGGGGTGATAACAATATACCGCTTTTATTCATATTCAGTCAACCCAGCCCTTTTGATAGGATGCCTCTTGTCTTTACCAGAAACAAGAACATGCATTATTAAAAAAATTCGCAGTAATTATAAAATTATCTAGAATAGTAATCACCTCGATAAATAATTGAATGTAAAGTTGGGAGCTATTAGCGAAAAAGAATGAGTGAAGCCTAAGCGAAAACAGTCAAATTTAATGTACATTGTTTTTTTAATATTAAATTATGACTTTAATAATATTGGTTGAATCTAGTCTAATATGATTTCTTTCAAAAAATGTTCCCCTGTCTGGTGGCACTTACACAATTGCGATAATGGACGTTCATTTTACACCCCACCAAAAACCTTGGCTAAATTGAATGTTAAAAGCGAATAAATAATTTAATTAGAAAACACAGAAGTCAACTTGGTCTTTCAATAGATAAAAAGTAAGATAGGGAGATAAGTAATAGAATTATAAGGACATCTCATGGCTGAATGTCAGTGACAGTGCGTTGGATAAAAGCTTACCCATGTTAGAAAGTTGATAACAGCAGCTCGATAAAGAGTTCCTGATAAGGCCCTCATCCTCTTTCAGTATTAGAAGTTCATTATTTGATATTGTCGATGGCGAAGTGTGCGGCATAACTCACAACCACTTATACATTTATACATATACGTATATGTACGTTCCTGCAATCTGCAACTATAATACTATAATTTCCTGCCCTCTTCCAATGTTGAATTCTGTATAGGCACACCTTCATTTTATGCACAACAAATGTATTACTCTTGTGAATTATATCTATGATAAATATCTATAATTTAGTTCTGACCCATTGTATAGAACAGTATTATTCGCACTGTGTGTTCATTTCTGGTATATTAAAAGGAAAAAGAAAAATAATATAAAACTGTAAAAGTGCATTTCGTTTGAACTTTGAAGTAATATTTATAATATAATACATATACTGATTCATATATAAAATAATCCTCTTTGTTCTATCAAAGTGAAAATGTTTAATGAATTATATAAAGAAATATATTATGATTTACTCTTGGGAAAATGTATACCTACTTGTATGAAAATTTTTTTAGGTCTTCTGTGCATTAAAGATTCATTGCAAAAAAAGATGTAGCACAAAAAATAAACTAAGAAATTTCTTTATAAATTTAATTTAAATGATGTGATGTTTTCTGACTCATTTTACCTGTACGATGTCAGACGTAAATAAAGTTAAAGCTTAATAAAAAGCTTTATTCCTTTATAGATGCATTAATGACTACATTGTAGAACAAACAAAATTACAAATCGTATATGTAAATCTATCTCACAATAATGCCTTACAGCCTATAGCATCTGAGTATATTTATTTTACGATTGTCCTTTAAATATTTATAACATTTCTATCCCCTCTAATATGTCCATTGTAAGACTTTTATGATAAATGACAATTCTGTATGTGTATCCTAGAACAAGAAAAGTCCCATCGTGTCACTTTTGGGATACGTTCGCTGCATTTTAATTTTTTTCAGTTTAATGTCGTCTGTACACAAAAGATAACTGAGATTTTCGACCAAAAGTAAACCACTCTGATGTAAGCTAATGGACCTATCGCTCATATAAAAAAATATCTCTTTTTTTGTGATATTTACGTCATTTACTCTAATTCAGTTTCATGGGGTGTCTACCTAGTATATTTTTTTTTTTTATTTTCTATTATATTGAGTTTTGTTGAAATAATTTAGTAAAGGAATTAATTAGAGGTAACCTATACGATTTCATGCTCAATGCTATTATTCTTCAATTATTGCAAAATTTATACCTACGTTAATTAGTTCAGTCTAGCTCTATGTTGAAAGAATTTTACTCATTCCTACAGTTTAAAATTTAAATAGCTTTTATACGGCAGACTATTTTTTAAATGTCAGAAAAATATTTTCTTCAGTTGTCTATATAGCAAAAAAACATTTTCATAAACCTAAATAAAGATATCTACATGTTATGTAAAACGTTGGAAAGATTTTAATTGGACCACCCACACTATATATGTATAAAATAATGATCTCTAATTATATTCAGACATTAATTAATGTACGTATACATTTTTTGGAAGAAATATTCAATATCACTATTATTCAAGATGCTATTCACGTTCTTGTTAAGGCCCATTAACAGTGCACACAAATTAGGCTTGACAAACACATATGTCACTGGTCGTGCTAGATAGTTTCTAGGTTGTAAATTAGTGTTTGAGTAACTCTATACTAACAAACAAACATCTAACATACTCGTTTAAAAAATACTTATGTTTGAGTACTACATAGATATATGTAGCAAAGCCCTAAAAGCAAAGGTGGTGCAGAAATGGCACATAAAATATTTATTCCACAGTTTGAAATCCCCAAGTTGGTTAAGAAGCTGAAAGAGAGACATGGCCTATATGTGGTACTCTCATCGGTTTCTAGTAAAAACCACTAAAATACGACGGGAGATATATAAATACTATGACGTGAAGCGGATTAGTATTTAGGAAAGTTTAATAGTGACATTTGCTAAGACTTGAGCATTAAATATTGGCAAAATGTGAAACTATACTATACAAACAAAATTTCTCATGAATGTTTCATCTAGAAATTTCCAAAGGTATTGGATTAAGATTTTCTTCAATGTACAGTTGAATATAAAACGTAACTTTTCAATTAAACGAACTTTCCTAATTAACTAGAATTAATTAAAATTTACATAATGCGCAAAATTTCTTTTATATTTCACCAAGAAAAATATTCAGCTGTCAATATCACTCGTTTCTATTCATTTTTGTCTATAAATCCAGTGTAATTTATTCAATTATTATTTTATTCGAAACTAGACATTTTCTGTTTGTTGTTTAATGTACTTATTTTTAAGTAACTTGTCATGAATAATATATGTAGGTATTACTAAAGTAAATACTAAACTGTAAACATTAAACATCGAATTTTAAAACCACATTTTGATAATGTTCTTTTTTGATAGGTATTTTGATTTTATCATAAAATCTATCAAATATCTTTTAAAATGAGCAATCAAAGGATATTGTATTCCATTTACATATTTTCTAAATTAAAACAATAAAAATAATTAGGTATCATTACTCATATGTCTAACAAGCAGAGAATAAATTATAGGAGTATTATGTATGTAATAGAAGATACAAATTTATTATATATTCCCAGCATACAATGAAATATGATCTCGTATTGTGCAACTAAACCTTCAAGATTTTTCACATACATTATTTCTTCAGTCTTCAGATCTAATACCTGTTATACAATACCGAATATCAACGACAGCACAAATATATTTGTACATCAAAAGTCATTATTAACTTTTCTTACGCCTCTTCGTTCCATGTTTACGTGTTTTTTCTTGTTTTCTTCATTTTATTTATATATTCAGATCTCTTTATATGAGTTTATAATATACGTATGCATGTATATGACAACATTACATGCATACAAAATAGACAATGCCTTTATAGAAGAATAAGGGGCTAGGCAATATACGATTTCATTCTCTCGCTATGTATTTTTTAAGGAAACAATACTATTATCGACCTACGTAATACATATATGTATGTGTTGTCTTATGCATATGTCCAGAAATTGATCGAGATTTTATCAAATAATGCCTGTTTTAAATTCATGTGTTTGTGCAGATCAAAGCATTGTAAACACATTTATAAATAAAATAGCTACAACATAAAACAATCTATTGAAAAATTGATTAACAATTTTTTTCCGAAAACATTGTTAAAAAGTTAAAAATTTAAATTTAACTAATTTGTTGAATATTGTATAAATATTACTGAAATATTGACATGTATACATATTTTTATAATCAAGTATATTATAATTATTCCATATGAAAATGTAGTACAAAAATATAGTAAATAATTATCTTTCAACAAAAATAAAATATATGTTACTGAAAACATATATTATGATTATTTGTTTAAATATGCATGTGTATATATCACATTTGTGAGTCATTAACGTTTTATTTAGAACATAATAAACAGATAGACAATTTAACAATAATACATACATTGAAATACATTTTCAGAAATCTAAAATAATAGTAGAAATAATAATTTAACTCATATATTGCAGCTACAATGTTACAAGTATTTGTCATCCCCATGAAAATATTGATTTCATATGGCAATCATTTTTTGCACAACAGGGGTCGTAATCCACCTACAAAGGCCCATCACAATTTAAATTCAACTGTACCTACCTACTACTATATGGCAGCAACCCTGTTGACGACAGTCTAATTAATACGCCAGTATCATTTTAATCCAACATTTTAAACAAAGTTGCACACGTGCACGGCCCTTTGGGACGTTTGCTTGTTGCAATCCGTGATGACGTCACAAAGCGAGCTTGGCGGACTTCAAACTTTGTCACTAGGGAACGATAATAATGAAGTATAAAATAGATGATTACAGTCTACGAAGTATACATGATCTGTCCAGATTGCTTTCAATTCAGTACTATGTCGAATTTACTATCCACTAGGACTCTGTTGATGTTGAATAAGTTGAACGTAAAAGGGAATTTCATGTAACAAAAACTTGGTTAAATTAATTTTTTTATCAAGTGCTCAGATCACAGAAGAAGTAAATTTTAATCATGGGTTTTATAGGGAAAGCAAACATTTTGCATCTAAAAAAATCGTAACTTTCAATTGCTGTGAACGAAAAGTGTAATATTCGCTTTTTCCTGACCATATTGATTAACTTTATGTTTTTTTTTATCAAAATGAGAATGGCTAGGCCAGTATGATTCAACGGCAAGTTCGTTGTCCCTAAGGGCACAGACAATTAAATTCAATTATCCCCGTTGACCAATTACATTATATTATGTTATGACAGGCAATCTCTAACATTGACATTTAGTGCTATTTATTAGGCTTAGCGGCATGTTTACTTTAAGTTGTCCACTAATAATAAGTTCATTTGAACTTTAAACTATATGAATTTAATTGAACGGTATGAGAATGTAGAATTTTAATGTATTTAAGCTGTTTAACTTTTTATGAGTGTATCCATTTACAAACAATAATATGCAATTAATGAGATGTGACAACAAATTTGAATAAAATTGTTTATTCTAATATTGATTTAACAAAAACAATTAAATAAAATTCAAAATGTCAATACAGATACGAATACACATATCCAAAATAATTTATAAATGATTTAGAAAAGTAATTAGTAAATGCTATTGTCAATATTCATATAATGTTTATATGTATCAAACGATTATTTGAGTGTTTTTAGTAGTAGGTAAACAAATAAATAAAAATAGCTAAAATATCAAATTTAAAATAATGCAATGGACAAATTCATTGACACATTCACAAGATTTTACTGACCAAAAACTGAAAATTGCCATGTACCTATATGTACTGACCTGTCTTTTAAAAATCTGAATTATTGTTTCGGGTATTAATTTCAGTACAAAATGAAATTTGAAATATTCTCGCTTTTAGTGAAATTAATAGCAAATATTAGCTTGATTCTGAAAGCGAAGGCGCGTAGTGCAAATATTGTATTTAACAATGAATGTTAATGACGCGGCTTCTAGCGTTGCTTGAAGACAACCCTTTTTATGTAGACTTCTAATATCACCTCCGAATTTGCATGTAATGTATTTTAATTCCCTTTAAGGTTGTCGTCTCTTGGTTCCGTATATATATTTATTCAAACACTAGTTGAAAGTTAAACTTAAAACAGACCTACTAGTCTCTCTCTCGGTTCAGATTGTTTACTGCTTCTCATATATGCATTGCGGGAATACTCAGACTGTCTCATATACTCATATATACTGTAATTTGCAATAAAGTTCACTGCACTTGGACATAGTCAACCTGTTATATAACGTTTTATTAATATTAAAGGCTGCTTCCTATTTTGCGATCACTTATCTCGATTTAATTAAATTTTTTTAAATTCAATTTCATTTTATTTTATTATGGTGCAAATGGTAAAACACTTATTGATATGTACTCGTTTATGTATATGAGAAAATATAAATTATTTATTTTATTGTATATTTGAAATAAGGTCAAACGAGCCAGATATGATATATATCTTCTATATTTTTTAAATCATCATCAATCATCTGTGTTTAAGAACATTTCAGCCAAAGAAGCGAGAGGATTTACGTTTAAGTGATCCATACAAATCCAACATACCTATAAACTGATGCGATATTATTATCTTGCTCTTCCTAATATATCTATAGCTATATCTTTGCCCTTGAATTGATCATTTCATTCACTGTATAATGCAAGTACACACCACACTTAACTTGGATTACTATTATGCGAGTATGTACTTAACATGAACATTGTATGCCTGTCCCATACAGAAGTTGTTATCAGAATTTTCTTTGTCTTAAAACCCTTCTATGTTAATCGTCCTGTTGTTAAGTCTGCCGCAGAAGGAGATGTCAAGATAGCGTATGACTCTCAACAACATCAAACGAATTAATTTTTTACATGCCATAGAAAAAGTGACTACTTAAAGAAAATGCAGTTTCCTTTTTGAAATATTTATCTGAACAACGGATGACATTTTTCCTTTTTTCGTTTAAATTAATTAATTCTCTTTATTCACTTGATTCGTGTAAATGTCTTAGATATTTACAAAGGCAGTTTCAATTCTTTAGGGAAAAGGTGATTTTGTAATAAATTGTAAATATATACCTACATATATAAATATACCTAACTGTTGATATTTTATTCATAAATTAATGTTTTTCTATTGTTTAATTAACTGTAAACAGTATAACTAAACCGTTTAAATGATTGACGATTTAATGATTTTGCAAACTATTGGTTCAAATTTAATTCTTTTAATTGATTTACATTTAGCAAGTCCTTTTACATTAAAAAATACTACTCCTATTTATTTATTTAATAAATTGTATGAATTTTCGATTTTTGTAATAAGAGATGTTCAAATTTTTATGAATACATATACAGTATTTTGTAAATACCGATTCTGAAAAAATTATTAGTCGAAATTTAATTATGTGAATGGATTTATATTAAACAGACTCAAATTCAATAAAAAATACTATTTATTACAGAAAATGTCTGAATTTTAACTTTTGTAATAAGAGATGTTCAAATTTTTACGAACAAAAATATACACACATGTATATATACAAAAATATACACACTGTTTTGTCGATATTCACAAAAAAAATTTTTCCAGAAAACTCGACTCCAGACTTACACGACTGAATCGATAAAATTTTGCAATTTTCGTTTTTTCGCTATAATTTCCACAATTTTCCAAAAATTTTCATAAAACAATTTGAAACATGTTAATGGTTTCTTCTCTAAATTTGGTAGAAATATTATTATTTATTTATAATTAAATATAATGTAATATTGATATTATTTATAATTGTACCAAAACTTTCTTCTGTGTATTATTACGAGTTTCATTCACATTTGAATTTTGCAATACATATTTTGAAAAACGAATCGCCTTGTTATACAATTGCGTTTTATAGGTAGGTACTTTTCTGAAAATGGTTATTACCACAGTTTTACCGACTACAAATCTTTATTGGTGAACATATTGTGCTGTTTTCAAATAGGGGGTATGTGCTAGTTTAATCATATGTCTACAATTCAAATAAAAGCTGCATCCCTACAATATTATACACACATACACACATACATATATATATATATAACTAAATAAATATATGTCATAAATCACAAGGGGTCGGTTTTACTGTTATACAAAGTAAAGTTTTATTGCAAACTGAAAATACAAAAATAAAAATTGCTTTATAATATACGCAAACGCTCATTTATATTCGTTAAATGTAATTATATGTGAAACTTATTACATACTGACATCTTAACACTTAATAATATGTGCATATGATTTGATGACTGATTTTTCAGTTGGTTTTAAAAAATTGTTTAATGAAATCCCTATACTTTATATAGAAATATTAGTATTGATTTATAAAATCAATACAGGACTAAATTCAAATTTAATACTTCAATAAATTAATGTATTAGTACTCAAACGAAGAAAATAGTAAAACCAAATAATTTGTGTGTCAATATTTCGCATTTGTATTTGTCAATCAGTTAACCTGATGCCGAAACTTTTCATTCGAATGAATCCAACTGAGGTAGGTAGGTACATGCATGTCTCTGTTTTCAAAAAATTCGTATAATCCATTGACAAAACTACATTATTTCATGTAAAAGTAATAGGATCCTTCAAAACGAAATAGAGACAGATTATTTTGTGATAACGAAATGGAGTGTAACCCATGGCATATCCCTTTTTGATATTAGATAATGTTGAATAAATCGGGAGGGGCAATTGTACTTCTATAACTGAATAGAATTTACTTGTGCATATATGAAAAGAAAAAATCCGACCTTCAGTACAAGAGAGGGATTAAGACTAAGGTACTTATGCAATGTATATACATATAAGTAGAACACTATTGTGTCATTTCCAGGGGGGTTGGTTTAGGAGTGCTTGCATAGTCCGGTTCCTAGCTAAATAAAAGCATAAAACCCTACTTTAGTTGGTAACTAGGGACACACAATACAAATATAAATACAAATTATAGTTGTATAAATAAAAGAATTCATTCAAAATAAGAATTCCATTTGTTCATATTGGTAATAAGCATATTTTTTAAAGCACTTTTAGTTTTTTCCAACGTCTATACATGTTCTGTATTATTAAATTGATTCGAAAACATTATTTATGAAATAAAATAATTTCTATGTAAAAGAAAGTTTATAAAACTTTTTATATGTTTGAAAATGTATTTTTAATGTTTGCCCACCATAAACCCAGGTTATACACTTTCCATGTGCAAGATAAAATATTTTGAGGGCTGGAAAACAATTCAAGCATCTCACACATGCTTTTAAAAAAAGGGGGATGTTCGCCGAAGTTATGCAAGCAAGTGTCATGAACCATCGAGCTAGAAGATTAAAAACTACGTAGATATAGTGTAGTAAATGTGTGTAGAGGAACGAAAAAGGGACTATATGCAACGAACGCAAGAGCGATTGCCCTAAAATCAGGGAAGTTTTGATGGATGGCCTTAGATATTGTTGTGTGCATCAAACACGTTCCAAATCGCTAAAAATTAAATTGGGCTATACACGAAAGATTAATAATACTAGATATACGGTATACTGTTAGTACTGTTACGGTTAAGTCTTGAATGGTGGGTTGGCATAGGTAAAAAAACACGTGAAAGAAAAAGCCCTGCAGCTATGAGAGTGTTAACTTATACTGTCAACGGGACAGGATTTTTTGCTTTGAATAAGTGAAATGTCGGAATAGGATAAAAAGGAAAAAAAGTACCTACTACTACTGTGTTTCAGTAGTCATTCGTGTTCTCAGTAATATTTAGATAGTCTGAAATTGAAATTTACTTCTCTACTAAATTATTTAAGACTTTTGTATATTTGTTAGAATTCTACAGCAAACAGACATTTTTTTGGCAGCTTTGTAATTTCCATTCAATTTCTACACATAGATATTAATAATAGATAAGAATGTGTTTTAATTCTAGCAAAACAATTATTATAAATGATAGGTTATTAATAAGATAATTTAAACTAGTTTAAACGATTTCGACTATTTTCATTGAGTTTAATTTAAACTTAGACAAACATAGAATGTTAAGAAATATTTTCAAACTGTTAAAATTCATTCAGTTGGTAATTGATAAACAAACATCAGTTTGAATTATACAAGTACCACTTCCACTTGAGAACAACATTTAACCCGCTATTTTATAAACAGGTGTAGGAAGTTTATACCGTATCTGTATGTTAAAAACGTGGATTCGCCAATTGGGTGTAGAAGAAGTTTCTTGGAAGATTTATAAATGATGTGCGACTTAAGGCGTGTGTTGAGTAATGACGGACTTCCTCCATTACAATATATCTCACTTATAGCCATGTTTCATCACCCGAACTGCCTTTTACAGATATACATAACCGTGCTTCTTCTCTTTATACATCCCCCAACAAACTACACAAAACACCTGAATTATTTCCACCCGTACAACATATTTCAATTTTAATAATGACCTGTGATTAATTAAGCTGAAATTCAAATGTGCAAACAAACTTATCAAAGAAAAAAATGTTTGCAACATCTAATGGAGGATGTTATATAATATATTGTTAATTTCGGTGTGTATCCTTTGAAGTTAATCAACAGTTTGTTCCTATGTAGTGTTGTCTAGACTTTCAGTAAACTTGTATTAGAGAGAAAAGTTTAACGTCATTCAAATGAAAAGGGATATAATCAAAGTCATTTTCCGTAAACACGTATTAAAAATACATGCAAGATTTTAATGAGGGTGGTTTTCAGGATGACAACCCCCTTTAGTAACACACAGTATTGCAACGGAGCAATGTTATTAGCTTGGCCCTTTAATAAAGCAGCCCCTCATGAGTCAATCTGGGATACGCACTATGAAGTTAGTTTATCCATCGGCCTATTGCAATTTAGTCGCGTATTTCATCCCGCCTCACCCATCTTCTAATGGTGTTAGCGTTACGAATTTACCAATTTCACCACCCTATATATGTTTAGCTTAGGTTGTGTGTGTGTGTGTGAACCGACACTGCAGTAATGCACAAAGAATGTACTTTGTACGGGCAAAGTGCATTCAGCTATAATATAAAATTTCATTACTTGTTTAATCTAATTGAAATGCAGTTTGATTTAAAGCTATACGACACTCCATATGCAGATCTGATATTAAACATATATATGGGGTGTTCAATAATTTACTTGCAACAAATAAGTCACACTGAAAAGAATTTTTATCCAAGAGGGTTATAAACTTTGCTTTTAGTATTTGGGGGAGACACTTTAAATATTAAATAAACGTGCAATATACATTATAATAATGCAAACAACAAAAAGAAATCGCGCTTTATTCGGAAACTGTGCGGCTTTTTCGAGTTGTGGTCATTTTTCATGGACCATTTTGTCTGTCTACTATTGCAGGTCAATGTCTTTCAACTTTCTACCACATGTGTGTACACATTGCGATGGAATGAGAATGAGATTTAGGGGTAACTGAAGTCAGTCAATTTGGGGAAAGGAAATTCAAACGGTCAGCATTTTAACGATTAATGTAAAATTTATTTAAGACATATTGCCGATGAAATAATGTAGTATATACATGGTATTTTTGGCTTTCAACTACCTAATTGATAATGAACCTAATTGAATTGAACCTTTTAAGAATCATCTGTTTTTAATCTAAATAACTGATAATGTGGAAAACTTTATGGATATGAGAGTAGAATAGATTAAATATGCGGTATGCATCTGGCACACAAACAAATTCACTCATGTTTCTAATTCTAGTAGTACGACTTCCTTCATCTTATACCTTCATAGACAAGAAGAGCACGCGTAGATAGGGTGTATAAAATCTTGTTCCCAGTCACATATGCTTAGCATCCACATCATATCTAAATCTCAGCAAGACAAGCCAAATCGGATACCCGCCTCTCTCTCTCAATAACTTGGGAACTTCACTGTATCTCAAATTACATCAATTTTGGATCAATATCTCAAGAGTAGACCAGTGAAACGATGAAGAATGCCGCATCTGTCTTTCGACTGTATCGAACAGAGCCACTGGCACACGATGTGTCGTGCAAAATACGGGAATTTTCCTTATTCGACGGATGGCTTCTAGGTTCCGCATTATTACGTTACTTTTCAGAGTTTTTTCAAGTGTTGAATTGAATTTTTACTGAAATAGCAACAATAACATGACGAAAACCTATCCAGAAAGCTTCAGTTATATCTCACTTATTTTTAAAACTTACTTCGTACAGATTCCAAACAAAACAACAATTTTAATTACTTCTATAGCAGTTTAGTTTGATGAAATATCTAATATCTATATATAAAATGGCATTATTTTGTTAAAAATAAATGGCAAGAAAAGTCTGTCTAAGAAATTTCCGAATTTGGAAACATCTCAAATCTTTTCATATAATCATAAATGTTTATTTGCAACATTTGGCATGTCACACGACCATTTAAAATGTAGAATTAAATAAAATAATACATGTGCATGTCTATTAATGAATTTACTGTGTAAAATTAAACGATGACAGGCTTTCCTTTTAGAAAACTCCTACAGGAACATGTATTACAATACTAAATAAAAGCGTTTTTTACGGACACATTTACATTAATTATTCATAAAATTTTATATACCTACCTAACAAATTGATCGCTTTCGGTTTTCTGTTCCAATTCAATTGCCTTTCATTTTATTATTTAAACGGAATGTGTGAAACTTAAAAACCAATTTTTCAAATGCGCTCACCAGTAAGAAAAACAGTTTCGTAAATAATGATGTTCAACATATTGTTTTGACGTAAAAATGTATCAGGGTTTGGTCAAATTGTGGTATAACTGGTATATTAATCAATTAGGATAGATTCGATACAAATTTGTTAATGAATTTTTTTTTTTGTTAATAAATAAAAAATATATAAATTGTAACATCGAAAACTGAACCATATTTTACAAAGGAATTAATAAAATTAGATGGTAGATGGTATGTATAAGAAAATATATCTTAGGTGGGTATATAATGTTCACACAAAGGAATACATCATCTATGTTGTTTATTATCTTTATTATTATAGTACATAATATAAATAGAACAAAAAACTTTGTTTCAGAAACCTCTGAATTATTATAGTTTATACTACTTTTATGTACATACCTATACCTTGATACTGAAAAACCATGTTTATCCTCTATAATCCATAGTCGGATTCTATAACTCTTTTGTGATCGTAAGCATGTGTTTACATTATCCTTAAGGATTTATACAGCATTTAGGTAGGAAGTGACTATAGGGACGAAAACTAATTAATTTTTAGAATATTAATGAAAATCACATTCTCTAAATTATGTATTTATGTCGCGCATTATGTATATGTTTGAACATTTCCCGTGCTATATACGTATATATTTATTAATAAATACATGAGAAATTAAATTTCATCGCTCTTTGTATACGTAAAGCAATCACTATAATCCTATTTGTTACATTTTATTAATTACCACCCCTAATCTTTATAAGTGGATTGATATGTTCAATTCTGCATATATGAATTGTTTTAATATTGCAAATTGCAATGGTTATTATTCGAATTTATTATAGTACATGCATGCATATTTGAGGCAAAGCAAAATTTATAAATATATTGTACAAATATATAAGGATTTGATTTTTATAATACATTGTCGGTCGGCGGTCGTTCTATTCGGTGATGCAGGTGAGGTGACGGCGACAGATAAACAGGGTGAGGGTGGCATGGAACGCGTGCGCAACCCTCTATTGAGTTCGCCCCAAGTGCCCCTAAAGCCCTAAGTCTCTGCGGCAGCAACCCCACTTCACCGTTAACTGTTGAGTTGTTCGTGCGTGTCTCAACTCACCATGCCATTAGATAAAATCGCCTTCGCGTCATGTTAACACCAAGTTCACTCTTTAATTATCGTTTGACTAATTTACACCCCCTCACGTGAAAGATAGCCATCGAGTGTTTATATTCGATTTGTGCGAGGACAAAATATATTCTCTGATCATATAATTGAAAAACGTTCGAGTTAAACTGCTCCCACACTGCTGCATTCTCGAATCGACCTATTTCCTACCCTTGTTTTTACGTTTTAATAAATCCTTGTTAATATCAAAACACAAAAACAATTCACCAATTTGTGATAATGTGAACATATTCAATGAAAAGTTTATTCCTGTGTTTTGTGTAATTGGTAAATATAAAAAAAGGTGACCAAAGCATGGATGATTACGGACCCCGACCTCCACCATTGCCCAGGAGGGTGCGAAATATTTATGCTGAGCCATTTTCACATGAGCCAAGGTAAACGCGACACTATAATGTTGTTAATTAATCGGAAACGAGCAAACCAGCATATATTTCATTTTATTGAGCATACCACCATTTCACCCCCTTAACAATATTTAGTAACGTCGCTTTTTGCTTCCGTTTTGTTTGAAGGGGATCATTCCTAAATTGATCTCATTTAATATATACAACAGAAAAAACAATTATTTTTTTCTTTTAGGTTTTTTCAATAAATTTCACAAAAACAATCCTGTATTTACTCGATAGGTACTGTATTGTATCAATGTTTAGAAAAAGGAAAAAATTTTGAAAAATCTTAGCCTGTTTATTAAGTTTGAGCCAACTTATTGTATATAGATGAGAAGCAAATTTCACCCAAAAAAAAGATTATGGGATCGCGCATATAAATTAAAGTTGATCCCAAAAGTAATTATATCGACATGGAATGTTTAAGTTTATATTCATGGGATTGAAGGGGGGCGTGTCGGTTGTAGATAATCGGATATTCCCATCCATACAAAGGAACTGTCCCATTGTATTTGATCTGGTGTTTTTTAGACCATGAAATAAAACAAACTTCTTTGGGTTGTAGTATAATTTTAAATGTGCTGACAAAGATGGGGTATAGTATAATAAAAGTTGTGCCCCTTATATATGTAGGTAGACAATTTTTTACGTTATGTGAAATACTGGAAGGGCATATTTGACATAAAGGAGCATTTTTACCAAGTTTATTTGAATATCATTCTTTAATTCTAAATTAATTAACAACATAAATTTTCAACTGCATGAAAAGAAAGGAAGAATTCGTTTATTCTTTATATTCTTTTGTTGATTTTAAATTAAAACGTAAATTATTTTTGTCACGCCAATTTTATTGCCCTAGTATTTTTGTAATCAAATCGATTTTTATACTCGTATACATATACATACAAAATAGTTATTTTTAACCAAATTGTGGTTAGAAGTTGAATAATCTGATTACATATTGTTCATAAATTCGAGATATGTATTCATATAAACATTGGCAGATGCGGACACAATTACGTATTATTGGTATACATACAAATATTATTGACATAAGCTTTTTATAATAGGTACATACATTCGGCATCTCAAAACGAATCGAGCTTTGCATACAAATTATGTATTTGTTTATAACAATTTAACGAAAACAACTGAACAATCAAACACTTTTTCATAAACAAATTCTTTAAATTTGATGAAAACTGTATAAAAATATAGCATTGTGTTTGCTCACCAAACAATAATTCCTTTCATTCGTAATGTTTCAATTTCTATTCATGGAGCAAAACAAAAAAACATGGAAAACAAGATATTTAGGTATATTTTAGCGCAGCGTTTACTTGTTTGCAATTTAAATCGAGTTAATGTAGAAAAAAACGGTTCCATTCCTTTTGCTTATATTCAGTTTCGAATCGAATGTTTTCTCCAATAGTGCGTTAATAGACTAACAATTTTAGGGTGAATTTAATTAAATGTATCTACCCATTTCGGCAAATGTATTTTACTTGGAATAAAAAATCTAGTTTTTTATTTCTGTAGCCTGTATGTAGGTTACAGACTGAAATACTGAAATTGAAATTTATAATGACTGAAATTTAAGAATAAATTCAAACAACAAAACACTAATTATGTGAGGAAATGGGGAGTAGTAAAAAAGTATTTATATATCGTATTCACTAAAATAAAAATAAAATTTTTATTGTGTTTATAATTGAAATGCGCAAATAATATCAATAAAGTACTTTCTGTTTTATCAGTTTCATTCATTATTCGAGAAATGTAGAAATACATATTTTGTTAAATTTAAAAATGATTTGTTAAATATTTGCGTGAATGCAATAGATCGATGATTTAAATGAATAAGAATAATAAATACTCGTACAAAATGATTTTACATTGATTTTGCATTATACATATAGCAAATAAATAAGCGAACAAATAAATTGCTGAAATTAAAAAAAATTAATAACGCATTCATACTCGTATTCATATACGTATATTCGATATATTCTACATTCTACATCATTAACTTTATATACGTACAAATCCAGATATTTAAATTAGTTGAAATATATGTGAAGAAAATAATGTTGAAATCTAAAATGATACGTTATAGTGGAAATGTCAAATTTCCATTTGCATAAAACTAATGCAATTATAATCAGTTTTAGATTGACTTTATCTAATACATATTAATATTATAAGCGTGTACAGATATACATAATATGTATATATAGATAGATGTACGTTATTATTATTTTGGTGGAAGTGTGCCCGGGAAAATTGAAGCAATTTGTATCATTGATGAATTCATTGTGGGTGAGTCAGGGATAGCGAGGATATACATGAACTAGCCCAGAATTCAGTCAACTGTTAAATTGTATTTTCATAAGCGATGGCAACTTTTATGATGCGTGTATGAAGTCTATAAAAAGGCTTTTGGGTGTGAAAGCAGTACTATTATAATCATACACTATTATATTGCTACTTTAATTCATGTTTGAATGTGTTCGAGGTAATTACAGTAGATATATACGATTTATTTTAACTACATTAATGAAGGAAATTGTATTTAATGATGCTTAAATTAATTTTTATCATTAATATTGTTTAAACTGCATTCAGATTTCTGAAATTGAATTGATTTCATTTATTATAACCGGTACTATTATATTTCCTATACTAAATTAATAATAAATATGAACATTTTGTTCTGGTCCGCATAAATAAATTAAAATTTAGATAGTATTAACGCTTACATGTAAATAACAGTGTCCATTAGCCATAATAATGTTTATTTAGATTGTATTTTATAACAATTTCAATGAATAAATACATTTTAGTACAAAATGAAAATATTTATTTTAACCGCAATCGAATTTAAAATGACCACTTTTCCATCAAAATTACGTTTTACCTAGTAATAAATTAATATTATTTAATAAATAATTTCTTAATACATATACAGATATATGTATTTTGATAATACATGTAGATAACAATTTTACTAAAAGCTCTATTATGAACTGAGTAAACCAGCAAAATATTAAAAAATATTATGTGAAAGCTTAATAAATTGGAAGTTATATTTCATTATCAACTTTATTAATGGAATGATTACACATCACATTTACTTTGTAATTAAATATAGTTCTAAGTTTCTTTTAGAATAAAAAAAGTGATAATGTCACTTAAAACGACACTGTAGTCTTTAATAGAATTATATGTTTGTAATCAATATTGTACTTTCATTATCCTCATTTTTCAAACTATTTTTAAAAAGTTTATTTAAGAACCTAGCCTCGTTTCATGTGCACTTATTCGTCTAACAACCAATAAATGAAGTAATTTAATCTTTAATTTTTTGATTACAGTATGTGTTCGTCAATTAAATTAATCATATTTATACTTTGAATGAATAAGCTTTGCGCATTAGTTTAAACCTCCTTTTATCATACTTGATCATTATTGTGAATGATTTAATTAAAAGGTCAATGAATTCAGAGAATAAAATTCTATTAATGTAATTGTGCTGACATGTTTAGAAAATTGTTTGTGAATTTATCTAAATTGTAGAGTAACAAATACAACAGTTTGTGGGTTTTTTATTTTTTTTTTTTTCATTTTGAAAAGGTTGTAAAAGAATCTAAATTTCATTAAGCGCTTCCTATAGTTTTAGTACCAGAACAATGTAATGATAATAAAAACTTATATAGTGCAGAAATAAAACAACATAAATTTTAAGATATTATCTTATTCTCCAACTATTGTGTATATACAGATCATTAAAAATATGCAACTGCTGTTATAATTTTTCTAGACATTTAACAATTTGTTTTGTACAGTATAGTTAAAACATTTATGTGTAACTTTGATAATGATATTCAAATTGCATTTGCACGTTAGTTGAATTTTAAAAACTATTAAAAATAGCAGTACAAAAAGTGTTTTAGAAAATTATGTAAAATACTCACTTCATCCAGTCATCCACAAATATGTTA